>JACCGJ010014511.1:0-37227 GCA_013407085.1 Atriophallophorus winterbourni
AGGTTTACAACGAACTTTCTCCCAAATTCACCACTACAAGTGGCGTCCGACAAGGATGTCCGATTTCTCCGTTTTTGTTCAATTTCGTAATTGATGCTATCATGGAATTATGCAGCGACGGTGCTCCAGCATTCGGAGTTCACATAATGCCAGGCGTCAAGCTTCTCGACTTGGATTATGCTGATGACATAGTTCTGCTCTTCGACTCATACACAGATGCACAGGCGATACTCAACAAGCTATCTAGTATTGTGCCCGCATTTGGAATGCGTTTTGCGCCCTCTAAGTGCAGTGTTCTTCTGCAGGACATCGACTTATCGAACAACGCTTTATTACTTGACAATCAGGCGCTTGAAATTGTGGATCGTTTTACGTATATCGGTAGTTGTATCAATAATTCTGCATCGTTAGATAACGAGGTCTCGGCACGCATTTCTAAAGCGACCGTAGCATTCCGCAACCTAGGTCACCTCTGGCGTCAGAAAGGACTGTCTCTGCTACTCAAGGGTAGAGTCTATAAAGCGACAGTGAGGGCTGTGTTACTGTATGGGTGCGAAACCTGGACCTTACGTAAAGAACACATTCAGCGTCTCCAAGTATTTGACAACCGGTGTCTCCACAGCATTCTAGGAGTTAGCTGTTACAATCGTATGCGCACCGATGCTCTCCGAAATAAGTTGTTTGGTAGTAATGTCGATATAGAGAAGCAGAACAACCTGCATAGGTTACGCTGGTTGGGTCACGTTTTACGGATGCCGGACCACCGACTTCCGAAACAGATTCTTTTTGCGACGCCACATCCTGATTGGCGTAAATCTAGGGGTGGCCAAACCGTCACATGGCATAGGCAGCTAAAAATTCTTACTAGTAACCTTTCCAAAGTAGGCGCAGCGCGTCTTCCAGGCTGGTGTCCCCGCGAACATATATCGCAATGGTTAGTTACGCTTCAGGATATGTCCCGAAACCGTGTTCAATGGCGGTCTTGCACTAAGCATCTTCTTGGAGTGTTTGCTTAACCTTGTATGTTGTCAAGCGGAGTGACGAGAAAAGCTTGTTATGATGCATGACAGTGAAAGCCGCAAGGAAGATGCCGTGCTGATGTTGCTCTACTCGTTCACGAAACTTGTTTGAATGCATGTTCCATTCGAGGTGTAGGCACCTCTTCCCAGTTTGTTTGTGCTTACTCTTCTATAGAAGCCGTAGCAATTTAAGTCTAATCCTTTCTCATCTTCTAGGATTTTACTTTTTCATGGTTGTATGGCAGTTAAGCATTCGGTACGTGCTACCGGTGTAATGCTGTCTTTGATGATCATGATGAGTAAATGCGCACATCATGTTAACGAAGCTATTGTACTAACCTCCAGAATGCGTTTTTCGCCTTCCTAAAGAGTTTCTTTTGTGAGACATCGATTTCCAAACAGCTGTTTTTATTACTGGACAATCAGTCACATGATCCGATGGATCGCTTCGCATATACTGGCAGTTTTATCATATTATCATAATATATTTAAATGTATTGTAGCGTTTCGAAACCTGGAGGACTGCGAATAAAACTTTGATTTAAAACAACAAAGCCGCAGTATGAACTGCGTTCTCTTACGTGTGCGAAACTAGGACTTTACGGAATAAGCGTATTCGACGTCTTTAAGCGTTCGATAACGGTTGTTTCTATGTTACCTGATACAATTGCATAAGCAACTACGTGACGCATACTAAACTTTTCGGTCGTAGTATTAATATAGTGAAGCAGATCAACTTACACAGGCTGTTTGTTGATTATCCAATTGTGAACGCCGAATAATCGTCTCCCGAATCAGGTTCCTTTTTGTGGTCGCATCTGATTGGTGTTAGCACTCTTGGTTTACAATCTGCCACATGGCACAGACAGTTAACGTTATCGAGGACCACCTTCTGTCCTGGTTCATGTGACCAATTCACTAGTTGCACTTGATAGATATCGGAAAACCGTGTCAACTAGACTGGCGCACTTGATTGTTGTTTACATGTTTCAGCGGCGTATGTGCCTGAAACCAGTTTTATGTGGTTTATACCTATATTAACGTTTAGCTTCCTAAGCATAGTGGAATAATTACCTACATTTATGTGGCTAACTCCACGTTTGGATTAGCGGTCTTCATTGATGTCTGGAATCACGCCAGCCCACATGCGTCGAGGTAAGGTCGTTTCAGATCGTGATCTAGTCGCGTTCTCACGTTCGAACGCCGTAGATGGTATGCAATCCCAGGCGTCCACGTCCTCCTTCACATTTGACAGCTACGTCTTTACTTGACCGCCTTGTCGCTGACGCCAAGTACGAGCGGGTTTATGGACGAGAACGGGCTTCCTGTCTGTCTTTCGGAAGACGTGGCCAAACCAGTGCTGTGTTCGCCGTCGAATGTGAACGGCAAGCGGTGGAATTCCGTTGCACCGCACCCGAACGGCAGCATTAGATACCCGGTCAATATATCGGTCGTCCAATATTATCCTAAGGCACCAATAGTCGAACGTTTCTAGAGATCTTACATCCTGTGACCTAAGCGGCCACGTCTCACATCCATAAAACAGTGCGGGCGGATCGCTGCTTGGTAAACACATATTTTAGTCACGAGGCTGTTCCCGGACCCGCTCCGAAGGAGGCCTTTTAGCTGCAAAAACGCGTTACGCGCACGATCACCCCTTAATTTCGCTTCATCTTTAGCCTGACCATCGGGCAACATACAGCAACCGAGGTGTTTGTTTGAAGACTTGAACATACTTGATCGGGCAGCCCTGGACGTTTAATTGCCTTACGCCTGGTGTAACGGTATAAAAATGCCTCGGTTTTTGCTGCGTTTATTTCAAGGCCGACTTTTGCAGCAAAGCAACTTAATCGGTCTAAAAGCATTTGCAGCACTTAAATATTTTCACCAAAAGCAACTACATCATTCGCGCAATCGATATCTGTGATCCAGAGATCCGCTGATACTTGAAACCCTTGATAGTCCGTTAATGCCTAATTCATGATCTTGTCGACAACATAGTTGAACAGAACCGGGCATAACGGACAGCCTTGTCTGACTGATGTGTACAAGCTAAATTCGCAAGACTCTTCATGATAGATGCGAGCCCAAACCCTCTAGTTAGGCTAACGAAATTCAAGGGGACCCCATCCGATACCATATTGTCCCATAAGCAACCACGGTCTACAGAGACAAATGCTGCACGGAAATTGATAAAATATGCTATCGTTTGCTGTTGATACCGTAGACGGTGCTCCAAAATCCTGCGTAAGGTGAATATTTGGTCAACACATCCCATCATGGTGCGAAACCCACGTTGGTTGATTCTAGTGCGTTGATTTCGTTCTACAGAGAACCGGTTTAGCAGCACCGTCGCAAACAGCTTAGCTGCGGTATCGATGAGACTTATTCCGCGGTAGTTGGAGCACACAAATTTATCCCAACCTTTAATTAGGGGTAGGATGATTAACACTCCCCAATCTGACGAAAAACTTCCGTCTCCCAGATAGAGCAAAACAATTTATGCAGTGGAGATAATAAGGCGTCAGCACAGCTTTTGATAAGCTTAACAGAAATTCCATCATCGCCTGGCGATTTACCGTTCTTCATTCGCCGCAAGACACTTGAAATCTCATACTCCAATGTGGCATCGCAGTTTACTTGGTAACTGCAGTTTAGTACGTGGGCAGTGATCACAGTAGTGGTAGCTGAAGGGCGGTTTAGTAACTGCCTGAAAAAAAGCTAAATTTCAATTTGCAAATGAGGATTTATCCTTGAATTCGTCAACTGCCTGAAATGCTCAACCTACCTAGCTATATTATCATCAAGGTCAAAAATTAGCTGTCCTGACGAATCTCTAATGTTCGTGTTGAAACTACGGCTTTCGGATGCCGTGCGAATCAGGCGAAACAGTTTTCCAAAGTCTCATGTGTTCGTTACAGCCTCCATTTCGTATGCGGTTCCCACCAAGTATAGCTGACGATCCTTACGGGTGGATCGTGTAGCAGCTCTCCTTAGCAGGCGGTAATCAGAAGCACCATTCATTCGAGCATCTCTTGCTTGGGCAGAGAGATTAATGGTGTTCTGAAAGATCCATTCTCGCCAGTGGCGATAGATGGTGACCACGTTTCTAATACCGCAGCCTGAGTAACGAACTTCAGTCTGGGCCATTGGCGATCAAACGGGGCATAACTCCCATCCAACTGCTCAGCAATATCATCTATGAGCTTCTTACATTGGTCCATGTTTCCTTAGTCTGCCAAGTTTAGACTCTTACTAGAGGTTTCTTTTGGTGGTTTAGCAGGCGACGTCGGAGTTTTGAGCGAAAAAGAGTGTAACCAGCGCCTGCTGCATTCAAAGGATGCCCTCTCTGCCGGACCAATCCAATTCTTGGGGACACCGGCGTCCATAACATGTATGTATGTATGTATGAAATCACAAGCCTGATCCAGGCAAAGTGCCACACAATCAGAGACTGCACATGGGCGAAGATACTGTCAGGTTGCCCAGGCCTAGACATACATAAGTGACATGCGTGATTGCTTGCATCGTCGCTGAGAGCTATCACTACACCGCGCTGGCTATATTCAATCCAAATGATATTTAGGGGAAGAAATAGGTACGTTAGAGCAGGATGATGGCAACATGGCTTTTACTGCACAGGAAAAAGCCGATGCTTTGTATTCATTCTTCTGCAGTGTTCATCGGCGTGATTCAAGTAACCGTTCAGAAACTCACGAGTGCAGGGCACCTCTCTTTAGCTATGTGGAGGTTTATCGGGAAATGGTCACCACAGATCTGTCACAGCTGGATAAAAGTAAGTCAGCTGGCCCCGACGGTATACATCCGGCTATTATTCAACCGCTCGCGAATATAGTTAGCCTTGCAATCAGCAATCTTTATGCAGATATCTTACAACATGGTATACTACCAGATGATAGGAAACGAGCGGCAATAATAGCCATATACAAAAGGGTCCCATTTCGGATGTACACAGCTATAGGCCAGTAAGCCTGATTAGCATTCTTTGCAAGAGCTTGGAAAAAATCATTCGGCACCAGATATGTATACATTTGTTAGCCAATTCCTTACTATGCGATGCCCAGCACGGATTCAGGAAATAAAGGTTCTGTCTAGCAAATCTTATGAGATTTCTTGATGAAATGACAGAACGTCTCGATGCAGGGAGAGTAGCCGAAGTATGCTACCATAATTTTCCAAAGGTCTTTGACTCAGTGAAACAGAGGTACCTTCTGCACAAGCTCAGATAAACTACAACGATGTTTAGACAGCTTCTTAATTAATCGCACTAACTATGTTAGAAATGCAGGGGTGTGCTCGGAGGAATCACTGATTCTCAGTGGAGTGCCTCAAGGCTCGGATGTGCAATTTGCACGGATGTGCAATCGTGCAGCATTTATGTGCTGTACGGCTAACATCGTGCTAAATTGATTGGCCAACGGTAGTGAGCTGCATGCTGAAACACGCTGGAGTCTCACTACCATCTTTATCTTTATTTCTATTCCCCACCATATCTGTCTAGGCCTGGGCAACCTGACAGTATCTTAGCCCACGTGCAGTCTGACTGTGCGGCACTTCGCCTGGATCAGGCTTGTGCTTTCATACCACACCAATAATAGTGAACAACGGCAATAAAGCATATAGCAGCAAAGTTTAATCATAACATTCTCCCCCATCGCATTTGAATGAGAGTATGCCGTTAAACAGAAAATATGCAATATCATGCTTGTCTGTTACGTAAATTGTAAAAATGAACTATTTGTTGTTTTTGTATATGCTCCTCGAGTTTTGATTCAGCTGCGTGAGGTTACTGATAATGGGGAGCGAGAGACTTTATTTTTATTATTATTATTATTATTATTATTATTATATTTGCACAATCTGATACAGATATAGTGCCGTTCAACATAAACAATGAGATGTACAAAGCGAGAAGGGGGGTACAAAGCGTTGTCATCGGCATCGTTGAACGTAGGCATGATACTACCCGGTTGCCCACACCGAAGTAGCGAGAGACTTTACGCAATCATGAGTACCGAATTCCGGAATTTCAGAATGTTCGTCAGAATGAACGGGTGTGTTTTTCTCAAGATTGGGGGGAGTGGCCTGCAGACGATCGTTACCTTTCGGAGCTAGATGACGGATTGAAGTGTATCCATCCGGTAAACGGACGTGAGCATATTACGGGTTTCATTCTAAGAATTCAACTTCCTAACACAAAAGCATCATATTTGAAATCTCGGGAATGCTTCTTAAGCAACACAATACCGGGTGTATTTAGCCACGTAGAAACGGTAGTACCCCTCGCTGAATGAATGGCGTGCCAAATGTTGTGAAAACTTGCCGGAGGCAGTTGATGGTATTTTGTAATGTCATGTCAGGACAAGGAAAAACGAATGGGAAGCGATGATTTTTAGCAAGTAACGGTTCCGGCTTGTTGATGGTAGTGGCCCTTTGAGACTGAGACTTTTAAAAGACTGAGTAGCCTTTATCAAGTGGGCGCCTGTAGGTTTGATATATTGAGGCTTTATTTCACAACAAACAGAACAATCTTAATTCATTTTATGGACCTCATCCAAAGAGTAAGGTAAGTTTGGCACGCATGAATTGCATGAAGCGGGTAATGCTTGGGTGGCATTAGTTCTCATGTAGTTGACACAGTTTTATTAATGGTTCCACAACACCACATACGGCGCGCGAAACTACATCCGCTGCTGATTCCGTCGGCCTGGTCGTTATTCACATCATATTGGTACTGTGACCGCTCTAAACGCCAACGTTGAATTTTGTCGTTCTTAATTTTACCACGCTGTTTATTGTGATACGTAAAGGAGACGGGTGCTGGTCTGTCATTGGTCTGAATGAATGGCTTATAAGATAATGCCTCCATTTTCAGACAGCCTCAACGATTGCACACGCCTCTTTTTCGATAGCCTATTGGTGTTTCTCACTGTTATTCAACGTTCGTGAGAAAAAAGCTACTGGTCTACTACTCTGATTAAGCGCTGGGGCGTTCGTGACGTCAGATTTATTAGTTTCTACTGTCAATGGAACCGCATGATTGATTGCGATTAGCAAGACATCCTCAAGACAACTTTTTAACTGTTGAACGCAGTAATCGCAGAATCAGGAAGAGGACAAACTCCGTTATGGACCAATGGATATATAGTGTCTGAAAGCCCGGTATCCAATGGAAGTGATAGGCAAACATGCCAACTGCTCGTTGTGGAGATTTAAGATCGACTGTTTGTGATAATGCTCTTAGAGGGATCAGGCGGTCTTGATCCGGTTTGATCATACCTTTGGACACTTCGTAACCGGGGATTTTGATAGAACTGAATCGCGATTCGCTTAGCAGTTGTGTAATTTCTATAAACCTTGACAACTTATCAGTGTCTCAGCCCATATACACTTTATTACTGTGCTTGTGATGCCATATGTGCATGCATACGTTGAACTTCATGTTAATACCTTGACTGTATTGTTTCAATGGAGCTTAATCTTTTTCAGTTTCGATGGCCCAACGATTATTCCAATCGTTCCGTCGAATCCCCGCCCATTTACCGTCTTTCAAGAAAAACCAAGAGCCCACAGAATTTCGAGGAAGTAATTTCAAAATCAATGTCGTATGTTCGGATATCATTTAATTAACATTCAGTGCTGTGACTACGGCTTTCCTTCAAAACCAACATCGATTGCTTACGACCCAATTTTGGATTTAGTCGCAATATTGACCCGCGATGGACGTATATTTATGTATCCTTTTCGCTTGTTTTTTCGGCTCTACCATCGCGCTTCAGTAGTATTTTTTAGTGTTATCACCCGAAGTCGCAGCTTCGCATACATGGGGCAATTTGGACAGCATCTCATTGTATTGCAATTTGACTGGCGTAAATATTCAGTGTTTGCGTTGTTAACATGTGTTGGAATTCATCTCGTTTTTTATTCATTCTGCCTAAACAGCTTTGCTTTATTATTTCATGGTATGTGTTTTAATTAAATCATAACCCTGGAGTCATTCGACATGTCTCGCATTCTCATGTACTGTATGCGAACTTTGTGACCGTGCCATTGACTTCACGTAGGGGAAGATAATGTCAGTTTGCCGAGGCAATGAAATGAAAATGGTAGTGAGACTTCAGCTTGTTTCAGTATGCAGCTCTACTCTTTGCAAATCAATTAAACACGATGTTAGCTGAACAGCCCAAACGTACTACAGGATTGCACATCCTTTTAAAAGAAAGTAAAGTGCAATCTTTCATACATAGGTATGGCACAATCTACTTGCATTAACCTTCAAATACATATTGTTATTGTTCCAGGAAATCTAATCTTATGATGCTCATGGGAACTGTTGAATGATTTTTTACACTTGAGATGCTACTTTTATTAACTCTTACTCAGCTATGGGAAACCTGGTGTGCTATTCACGGGAACGCATAATGTTGCTGATGAATTTATACAAATTATATTTATGAACGGATCTGTGAGTTTCTTACTAATGACTAACAGTACACTAGCACAAATTTCTAACTCTTACTGGAACAGATGACATATACCTTTGGGAGTTTTCCGTGGTCTCCAATACTTCAGTTCGGTTAATACAAGTGGACTGCCTACAGAATGCAACTTCTAATCTTACGACTGCTGTTGTCAATGGCGCTAGCGTTGGAGTTAAAGAATCACATGAGATCACACCGTCTCATATCACTTCAATTTGTGCTTCGTCTGATAGCCGAAGTTTCCTAATTGGAACTGACAGCGGATGGGTGGCTTCCGTCCGCTTGAACTCATCAGCGAAACTACCCACTTCAACAAAAAATTCGGAACATTTGTCAGCTCCAGTGGCTGCTAACGCCATTTCACCAGAAAGAATGTTGAGCAGGTAAATATCTGAAACTAAAGTAATCGCCACTGGTGAGAAACTGTAGTTGATAGCCACCGCCACCAAATCTGTTACTTTGTGGATCTAACATGCAGTTTTCCACACACTCTCCTTCACGCTTCGACTTGAATTTCATGTGTTCAATTATAATCAGAAGTAATTTGTTTTCTGACCAACGGTTTTATCTTTTAATGGCGTAGTTACTTCAAGCAAGGCGATAAACACTATTTCGAAACATTGCTCATCTCGTATGTCATCCATCGATTCGCTGCAAATTTATCGGAGGTTTCCGATAGATGTAACAGCCTCCGCAATTTTTGTCTGAATTTCGCTTAGCATCATACAGCTAGACAAATGTTTGAATTTACATCGCCACCCGGTGCTATGAGTAACTTCCTACCCACAGCCTTGCGAGCACAAGCGAAATTCTTCTTTAACCCTTTATGCTGTAGTCATGTGAATCCACATTTTCTTATTTTAGCCTCCCAAGTAATCGCCAATTGCGTGCAGATGCCGTTGTTGTACTTTCCGAACGCCCTGGATTTCCTGGTCAGATTCTAATAGGATACAATTCTGGCCTCAGTGTGATCTTCGATTTGAAAGCTGATCGTGTTGTTGCATTATTGCCTTGGCAACATGGCTTAGAATCCGCTACGTGGTGTGGTGGCAGCGGCTTACCGGTTTGCACATCCAGCAACACGCCGTCACGTCTTGGTACGCGTTTGCTCACGGCCCATTCCGACGGATCTCTCGGTGTTTGGGATTTGAAGGACATCGATTTTGCTTTTACCAATTCTGGTCCACCAAATGGTACACCTCCAACTCTCTCAATGGAGGAGCCGCCTACGATGCCATACGGTAAGCCTTCTTCACTGACTTATTGATTTTCAATTTTTATATCATTGAATGTTATTTGGTTGCCAGTTCGTGTTTCGCTGACAAACAGTTTCTTGAAACCCCGCCTAATGTAACGCTGTCCTTCTGGTGAAAAATAATCATGATTAGGGTTTGTTCTGCGTTCCATATTGGTTCCGTTGTATAATGCTTTATTCAATGCCTCGGGAAATGGATCTGTACATTTTACTCGTCAGTGTTTACATTATCCAACCGACTTATTATTTTTCCTCATATTCTATTTGGCTTTTGTTACTTTTTAGGTCCGTTTCCATGCAAACTCATAAGCAAAGTATTTTGGCTGCCATCTCCCTCGTAAGTTTTATATAACCACATACCCTGACTTGATTTTTACACCTTTCATTATCAATATCTTATCACGTTTTCGTTTTACATTCTTATTGCTTGTTTGTTGGCTAAATCATGGCATTTGCTCACATCTTCGCGAGGCGACAGCTTCCTGTCTGTGTACTCTCACCGTTCTGGGAACCTTGCTAGTCATGTTAGCGACAAGGCGTCAGCTAGCTGGAGAATTCTGACGGTTCGCGAAAAAATTAGCCTCTTACCCGAATTCACATCACGTTTTCTGGTGGCGTTTGTTTAAAATCGATCGACATGAGTCGAAATTATCGATCGAACGCGGATCGTATTCGTTTTAGATCTTGTATCAATCACACTTGAAACTATCTTCAGACCGCAAACCTATTAGAATTATATTTGCGACCCAAGTTCTTCTTATGAAAGCGGTCAACGTTTTTGATAACGGAAATATAGAGTTCATCTCAACTACTTTGTATTCATTTATGAAATCGTGAGCCTAAATCCAGGCAACGTGTCGCAAGGTCGTAGACTGCACGTGTCACAAGGTCGTAGACTGCACGTGGGCTAAGATTGCGCGAGCGTAAAGAAATATGTGTAAGCTAAAAGCCGTGTTACCTGCATAGATCTCGACAAATTTCAGTACAGTCATAGACACTACGTGGAATGAAATACAGTAAGGGATGGGGATGTGAGCAACACATTACTTTGGAAATACAGTCCTGTTGCCCAAGTCTAGTTAGATTGTAGAAATATATATTGGAAGTGAAACCCATGCACACTGGAGTCTGACTACCATTTCTATTTTCTTTATCATATCTCTCTAGGCCTGGGCAACCTGACAGTACCTTAGCCCACGTGCAGTCTCTGACTGTGCGGCACTTTGCCTGGATCAGGCTTGTGCTTTCATACATGCATACATTCATACATACATACGATAGCACATCCGGGCGATTAACGCCCGGAACCTAGCAGAACCTAGTCATCGTAATTAATCATGTCCCTTTTGAAATGGCTATTTAATAGGTTAGATTTGAGCTAGCAATAAAGTCGTTGCAATTGTGACATTTATGCACTCCAGATTAACGAAACGTATTGATTTTCGTGTGCCTGCACATGAGGTGTGCAGTGAGTTAGACGCTTCGTGTTCGTTTGATACCACAAGCCAGCACCCAAACGCGCATGCATTCACACGAAACGAAGTTGGCCACGAGTATCGACAAATACACGTTCACGGGCACATGACTCGGCTAGCCGCTCTGTTGTAACTTTCTCATCTCACAATAGGCACGTCAGCATAGTTTATCGTACCCTTTTGGAGGCTTCATTTGCACATGCACCAAATACCGTCCCCCTAATGTTCATTTGGGATCGATCAGTTACACCACTGATTCACGTATTTTTATACTGCTTTGCACTAACTTCATCACAATTTCATGATTGCATTGCCGCAACATTCTAGATTGCACATTTGCCGCAACATTCTAGTCATTCTGGTTTGTCATTATAGATATTTACCCTTTCCTACTTGCTAAATTGATTGGCCAGAGGTAGTGAGCTGCATGCTGTAACAGGGTGGACTCTCACTACCATTTCCTGTTCCTTTTTCTTTCTCATATCTGTCCAGGCCTGGACAACCTGACAGTATCTTAGCCCACGTGCAGTGTCTGAGTGTGCGGCACTTTGCCTGGATCAGGCTTGTGCTCTCATACATATATACTTCGCACCCCTTGGACAACAATTAATCTGTGCAAATATCCGTTACGATGAGCATCATCGTGCAATCATTCGGTCCCAATTTACTAATAAGTTGTGTGGCTTGTAACTCTAAACTTAATGTCCTTGCCAGCGTTCATTTTCTATCCGCTCGGGGGGGGGCTCATTTGCATGCCGAATTCAACCATACACGTGCATGAGCGTGTAACGGATCAAGTAATTAACATACGTTGTGGTGTTGCTTGCAATCGAAGTGCACTTTGTTATTGCCCGCCAGAGTGATGTCTCTCTGGATGAAGAGTGATCTCATGTGGGTTGTATAATGTTCTCGGGGCACCATCTTCCCTCATTATCATCAAGAGCTGTGTTACACTGAGTATGTGCTTCGGCGTTTGACTTGTAAATATGCTAATATAATACCTATTCGATTAGTGGGAAGTAATTAAGGTTTTTGTTTATTTGATGCACAGAACCAATTTTCTAATCATCATCATCATCATCATGAATTACAGGAGTGGAGACAATCAAAGTATCAAACAAAATGAAGTAAGAATAGCAGATAGGCAGTGGCGTCAATGAAAAGCTGGTAGTTTCACTGCCTGAGATTTTGTAGGTTTTTTAAGATACGACACAATTAACTCGGTGTGAATAAGCATAAACTACATTGTGGCGTTCTAAGGAGTGTGAGTTGAGGCATTCTAAGCTTCGACTAGAATAGCATGTTTTTTTGTATCCGTTGCATAGAACTCTATTTGGATGCAGTTATCTAAGGTGGGTCCCTTGATATAAACTATTACTTCGTTCTGGACGCATTTCCTAGTTGTCCTGAAAAGGTACAGTAATGATTGTAGACGGAGTTCACGGTTGAATCCCCTATATCTTGATTTCCATACATTTGAAGCTGCTTCTACGAAACTGTTTTGTCGACGTTTTCATTGCCTTCCTTATTTTACAAAACTATTTCAAGCAGACCCGTACTATGAACCACGTCAGTTTGGCACTGTGGGAAATGTGCACCTTTGTGTCATTAAATCATATTAACTTTAATTGTTTATCAACTAGTCCTACTTTGCATTCGTGGGGTCTTTGTTCTCTCCCTAGAAATATTGCTTGAATTCAAATGGATGCTCCGTATCCCGCAAATAGTCCTTGTGAATTGGGACAGCCCAAATGATTGCAGACAAAGAGATCAGTTTTCTTAACTTGCCTTTGTCTCTCCACGACTGATCATCAGCTGTTGACGTCGTCGTGATTCGTTATGTCCCAGACCCTCATGTGTCGAAAACAAGAAATCGATTATTGTTTACCACGCCACTGTTGTGGAACGTGTGTTTTCTGGACTCTAAGGCCTAAACAAAATCATTGTAGTAGATGACCGATGTCGTTTGATCATATCTGCTCTTCACACGCGCCACTTGAGAATTCTTATACGATTATCCACTGTTTAAATGTATGCACATTGTGGTCGTACTGTCCTTATATGGTCGGTTGAAACTCCCGCAAAACCGTCCTTGTTGCTTGTGGTAGAAGCGTATGCGAATATGGATACTTTGTTCAAGCCCGTAGGTTTAACCGCATCCACATGTACAGTGTGTTCTTGTGATTAAGCCGGTTGGCCATACCAGCCATATTCAACAGGGGCTTCAGGCATACTGATCCTGACTCTAGTCTTCCTACCTGCAGTCTCTGACTGTGCGGCACTTTGCTTGGATCAGGCTTGTGCTTGCACATCACACACATCCTACCTAATGAATGCAAACAGCACGAAACTCTCAGTGGGTCGTGCGATGATGTGAGTTAGGATCTCATGTGTGTTAATTTTCGATTAACTTCGTTTGGTTCGTTTCACGCAACACCTCGTAAATGCTCAGTGGGGATCTTGCGCTATAAGACATAGATGCTATCGCTCTGTTGCAATAAACAAGCATTTCTCAGTTTTACCTATTGGGATCAACATCGCCCCGTCCTCGGGTATTATATCAAATTTCCTCTCACACCCTGTTTCCCATTGCTTTCGACTCAGTGGCGGTATCACTGCTTTCGTCGGCGGCATGCCTCGATCTACCTACGGTGAACGGAACACGGTTAGCCTGCTGCGTGGTTCCAACTTAGACACCGCTGCTGTGGCCAATGTTGTCGCCGCCCGTGTGGCTGCTGCGATGGAACTAGATGAGGATGATGCTGACGACGCGTTGCTCAATTCCGGCAATCTGACCGCCAACACCCCGATTCACGTGTTCGATCCAGATGCCCCAGAGCACGTTTGCTTTGATTTGCCCTCGAAGTTGGTTGACCTCGTCCCGGTCGGGTCGACAAACGGGCCGGCTCAACTCTTGTTGCTTTTGTGCGAGGAGGAATTGATCGCGATCGATTTGGTCACACAAGGCTGGCCTTTCATGAGACCGCCTTATTTGAACTCACTTCATCCAACGGCGTTGTCCACCTATGAGCTGATTACACAAGTGTGTTTGTTGTTCATAATGATCGGTTGTTTTGTCATCGTGTTAGAAGTTGAAGCATTTTTAATGTTATATGTGAAATATGTTGTGGGCGTCGTTGATGAACGAGATTAACGTTGGATAGTCGACCTTAGAAACGAATTGGGTCACGGTCGATAAGTGAGTGTTAAACGCGGGAATGATGTGGTTGCTGTTGCATCGAAGCCTGTGCAAACAGCATTGTAAACGTGGCACTTTGTCTGGCCTTGGCACTTTGTCTGGCTCTTGGCACTTTGTCTGGCTCTTGGCATTTTGTCTGGCTTGGCACTTTGTCTGGCTCCAGACTTGTGCTTCATGATGATGATGATGATGATGATTGTAAACGTTAGGACAGGGAACCCGATTAGATCTCGATTGAGCTGGCGTAATCTTCTCTTACAACAGTATGTAGCCAGACGGTTGTGGTGGTGCAGAATTATGATTTATTTTTCTCAACTGGACAGCCTTTCGAATCTCATGTAGTTCCATCGTGCGAAGCATACTTGATTGTGTGCCAACTGCCACTAAAATTCTTTCTTGTCTTGTGTGCTGAATCTCTTTCGCCAACATGTAAAAGCGAACGCAAATTTTCTTAGAGACTTTTAGAACCGTTTGATTATTTCCAAGTGGTAGCTTGTCCCCAATGCTACATTATTATCTGGCATTATCTCAACTGATCTTTTGTTATGGCTAGATTTATTTGTTTCCGTATCAGGCCGATAAGGCCGGTTCTCACTTCCGCGAATCGATGCAAGTGCTACGATTTCACTTAGGGGACTGGCTGCTAGATCTGACGACAGCTACGGTGCAAACCTGATGTAGAAGCTCTGGTCATTAAACGGCGCAAGGCGAACTAGCTCTGGCCCATCACATTTGAGAGAGTACAAAGCGTCCGATTGAAGGTGGAGTGCATCTGGGTTTGCATCTGAATGCTGAACAAGCATGATGCGTGCACCGCACACGTGGTAGTAATCGACTGCACAATCGTACACTGCCATTGTCATAAAGCTACATTCGGAGACACGATTGAGTCTCATTATTTCATTTTAATTTCTTATATCTGAGCCTACGTTCGGTTGATGACTGTGCGGCACTTTGCGTGGATCAGGCTGTTCATTTCATACCTACAAATTTGTAAACGCGTTTGACGGCATTGCGGGTGAGACTGTTACCCCCGTGTCGGATTGCATGGCTCTACGAATCGCTTAAAGCAACTCATGTTTTACGCGTATGTCAACGGGTTACATCGAACGTATAGAGTCGGCAAAAACCGTAAAGGCTTTCAGTTTTATTGTTATCATTATTACTACTAAAACCATTTCAACTCGAACCATAATTACATAATATTTCGGAAGGCGTATCAACGGTCCTGTCTGCACGGCGACAACCTCAAATGGGCATGGTTATGTATCGCTCTTAGATTATAAAGTTTTTGAAATAACATGGCAAGCGACTGCAGTCATGAGACTACAGCATGTTCTCAGTGGGCCTCGCACGGTACGACCTATGGGAAATGGAGTCACTTCCTGTTGAATCCATAGTTATATCTCTGCCATTTACCAGGTTTCGGATTAACTTAATATTGTGTTCATCAATGATTTTAATTTCCCAATTGCATGTGATTTGCTTAGGTTGATCCGCAGATGTTATCTCGTCTGGAAGCTGCTGGAGCCCACTATGGTCCCGAAGGTCGTTTCGGCCGCGGATATGCCATATCTTGTGGACCAAATACAGCGGGTTGGTCTGAACGCTCTTGGCCAGTACAAGGGGGACAAGCTCTGGTTAGTGGGTCACGTCTTTCTTCGTGTTCCCTGGACGAGAGCCTTTTGTTCACCGATGATTTACTCATAACGGGGCATGAAGATGGCGCGGTGATTTTCTGGCGTCTCAGTGCTGGCGGGTGTTTACGCAGAATCTACACACTTCATACTGCAGTTTTGTTCGATGGAGACTTTGGAGTGAACGTGCGTTTAAAGAGTTTATTATTTTGTTGAATATTTGTTGTTGTGTTTGCTAAGTGACGCGATCGTTTATCCCTCAGGGTCATGCGCGCGATTTCGAAGAAGAAGCTGATTCCTGGCCTCCGTTTCGTCAGGCTGGTCTTTTCGATCCTTTCATGGATGACACTAGAGCCTCTGTGCAATTGCTTCGTCTTGTTGACACCACACTGGTCGTTGGTGGTGCTGCTGGACAGGTTCGTTTTAGACTGATTCTAACATTTTTCTCAATATCAAAACCTCTATGTTTTTTATACGAAAATAGTGATTTGTGCATCACTTGGTTCAATGGTTTTCTCGATATCCGCTGCTCGACCCCCAGTAGTCACTCTTGGAAGAACTCAATTGATGAGTAGCGCCAATTTAGTCTGATACTTTGCAACTGTAAGCTTTGGCTTTCTGTCTAAAAGTGAGCCAGGATTTGTACGCATGTCTTGTATCCGTTTTCAAACTACACTCGTAGCCACTTGTATTCAGCTGCGATCGAAAACTCACTGTGTTATTATGGCATTCCTTGCATTGATGAGCAATTGTGCAGCGCTTTTGTACTGCACGAGTCACATCGTGGTAAATTAATTCGGCAATGGTACTGAGTTGCACGCTGCAGTTTAACTGGCATTCTTCCTTATATCTGTCTAAGTCTGGCAAACCTGATACTATATTGGCTTACACGCAGTTTCGATTTTCCAGGATCCAGGCTTATTTTTTTACACGTACATACCTAGCATCACATTATCACCCCAACATAGGGTTAATGTCTTCATGAAATCCTGTAAAGTCGCACGTAGGCTCTCGTAATTCTGTTTATTTTCCTTTGTTGATATACCGGAGACCGAACAAACGCAGGAGTCTGATCGTGCTTGTGCTTTAGCATGTGTCTGATTTGCATCGTTGCTTTAAGACGTTTTGTGTTGTATGGTAGCCAAGACCTTTGCACATGCTTCATTATTACACACACACGCACCTTAATCAACTGGTATAGCCACACAGCATACGCACAGGGTCGCGAAAAGAGATTTTTGGATTTAGATTATTCCGACTATGAAGTTCTACTGTTCGATTCCTATACGAGTGCTCTGTCTACTTTAGACCGACGATGTAGTATCATGCCATCTTTGCACCTTTCCAAGTGCAAAGTTCTGGTACAGAATATTGATCCGATCGAAGCAGCGCTAAGCCTCAATAATGAAGTACTTACGACTGTAGAATTTTTACCTAGCAACGCTTGTTTAAATAAGGAGATCTCAGCTCGCATTTCCAAAGCTATGGTAGCTTTTAGTAACTTAGGTCATCTGTGGCGTCAAATTTGGTTTATCTCTAAAGTGGCTTTGCTATACGGATGTGAAACCTGTGCACTGAAAAAGGAAGAAATAAGACCTCTGCAGTTTTTCGAAAATCGCTGTCTCCACATTGGAGTTACTTGGCATTATCGGACATGTAACGCAACTATCCTTAATAGAATCTTTGGTAGTGACATGGATATATAAAAGCAATTAAGTGTGCATGAACTTCACCGGTTAGGCCATCTATTGCGAATGGGAAATTAACATTTTCCTAACGTGGTTTTGTTTGCCACTCCTAACTCGAAATGGCGTCATTGTAAGGGTGGCTCAAGCAGCTGAAAGCTTTTCCTATTAAACTAGCTGTGATTGGTGCGACCCGTCTCCCATGAGAATTCGCAGTGGTTTCTTACCCGTAGTGATATGGCCCAAAATCGTGTTCAGTGGCGGTCTTGTGGTAGACATCTTCTTGGAGTGTTTGATTAATCTTATCTGTTGTCGAGTGAAGTGGCGTGACAGTGAACGCCGCAAGTAAGCTGTCATGCTGATGTCTCTCTACGCGTTGACAACACTTGCTTGAGTGTCAGTTCGCTTCGAGGTGTAGTCACCTCATCTCAGTGTGTCTGTGCCTAATCTTCCGTAGGTTCAGTAGCTTTTTCGATCCAACCTTTCCCATATCTTTCAACATGCTTTACTATATCATGGTTGTATGGCAGTTAAACACTTGGTGTACTGGTTACACATGTAATGCCATCAGTGATGATGATCAAGGTCGATTCCACACAAACTAAAAATTTCAAAGGCGGTTTTCCTTTGTAAAATTATCAAAAAATATCGATTCAATTTGCTCTGATACACACGTTCATCAACTTGATGTAAATGTTTGCTGTTCTGTTTGCTTTATGTCGATGGTGCCCGGTTGTTTACATTTTATATCATCATGTTAAGTGATTTTGAACACCACTAGTGGAAACTATAATGTTGCTCTCGTCCCCCGCACTAGTCCAGGTTTCATCTGATGCGAGAGTCCGATGAGTCATTCGTTTTTCAATACGCCACCCAAATCCGTAGTCACGTTCCTTGTGTGGGTTGCTTTGCCGCCCTTTACCCACATCCGTTTTTTTAAACAAGCGTGTGCGCGGTTGTCTGGCTTGCTCCATGCTTGTCGTATTGCCATGGTAACCATTGAAAATAGACATTTTTACTTTTGGTCCCTGCAATAATCGGTATTGATGTTGGAAAAGCACCTGACTGCCGTGTCATGCAGATCTTCTTATTGTATGCCGCTCTTTCTGTTCACTTTGCGGCCATCCGATGGACGTTGAATGATCTAACCTCAATACTTTCGCGCATTTGTTAGCATGCTGCGTTTATTGCCCGCGAGAACGGTCTCACTCTCATTTTCACTTTGCGAGTTTGTCGCCAAAGTAGCTTGTAGTGCTTGATACAGATATGACGTGACTTATCGGAAAGCGGAAACGAACTCATGGGTCGTCAGGCTCTATTCTGGCTTTGTCCACCTAAAACGATAATCCTGATTCAGAACTCGAGAAGAATATGCTTACTTACTTTTACTTTTGTGCGACTGGCTCTACCGGTGGATTAGCCGGCTTCATTGATGTTTAAGACATCAATCCGCTAGCGCACGCGCTTCGATCGGAGGTGAGATCGTTGCAAATCATAACCCAGTCGCGTTCCTACCTTCGAACGCCGTATGTATGATATGAAAGCACAAGCCTGATCCAAGCAAAGTGCCGCACAGTCAGAGACTGCACGTGGGCTAAGATACTGTCAGGTTGCCCAGTCCTAGATAGATATGAGGAAGAAAAGAACTGGAACGAACGAACGCCGTAAACGCTACACAGCCCCAGTCTTTCACAGTTGACTACCAGTTCTTCACTCGACTGCCTTGTCGCCGACGCCAAGTACGAGCGGGTTTAGGGTCGTGCGTACACATCCAAGACAGTCTAAAATATATTACGGTTTACAATTTTAAAGACTAGTACGCAAGCGATCAGTGCATTGACTGCAAAACGCGAAAAGTGCGCTGAATTGTTTTCCAATTTTTCAAAAGCGATGTTCAACATAAACGAAGATGAGATGTTAGTGTGCAAATGCTTGTAACTATCTCCGCCCATCTACACCCTTTGATTACGTCTAACGGGAGTTTTGTTATTTCGTACGTACATGTCACTACATGCTTTGCTGTAGTTCTTTGCAACTGCGGCATTCTGTTTTCTTTGTTTTACTGAATATTCTCAAAGTTTGATTACAATTGATTAACTTTCAGTAACATTAAGGACAGCCGACACCACGCTAGTTTCGAACATTTCTATTAAGATAGAGCATTTCACTGGCTCAATAAAAACATATAATACAATAAATGGCCTTCCAAACAGTCCCGTAAACAAAGTACTGTGTTGCTCACATCCCTGCACTTGCACACAACTACCAGTTTCTGGCTGTTTTCCGTCACCTGGTAGCTTAGGTTCAGTGAGCAAGTATAATTGTGTTTAAACCCGTAAACACTTCAATGAATCTGACTGGTATAATCGATCAAACGACATCCGTCGCCCTTAGCAACCACCACGCATGTGAGCTCATGCCCCCAGCTTCGTGTGATTATTGCACTCTATCGATTGTGTCCTGATCAGTGATTGATGCGTTCACCTTCGGAGCATTGATTCCTGGTTATTTTTGTCAATCATACATTTTCCGATGACGTTTTTCGCTTGTCAAATATAATGTATTTTACCTTTATGTTTGTTTATGAAGAATAAAAATCGTTTTACTGTTTTATACAAATTTTCTGCGAATAAGGTTAATTTAATCATACAAGTTTCTGGAATAAAATTAACAAACAAGATGAAACGCTCAACCGTATGTAGATATATCCTATTGTCCCTCCCTGATGAGTGCAAACAGCACGTATGATGTGTGTGCGCGTGGAGGGTATACATGCCAATGAGCTGTTTGTTTAAGGTAAAAACCACAGGCTTGATTGATCACCATGAAAAGAACAGTTTATTTTGAGCGTGGTCGATTCAAAGGCCGTGCTGCTGATTAGAATTGTGCACACGTAGCTTTTCAGTTCAATTCCTTTCTCTTTTTACTTTGTTAGCGCAATTTCTTGCTGATTCTGCTGTAGCTAGGTATCGTGTTATCGATGTAATGCGTTTGATGCTGTCCATGACTGGTCCACTTATTGTTATAACTAGTCAACGCTGTTATGTCAGTGTCGTATAATTAGTTTACTGTCTCCACCTGATGACGGCAAACAGCCAGAAACCAGTAGTGGTGTGTAAGGGATGGGGATGTGAGCACCACTATACATTAGTTTATTTAAGGTTTTCATTGGGTTTCGAAAATATTTCGTTTTGTCTTTGTCATTATAAGCATTATCATCGTCATTGCGTTTGTACCATGGAATCGTAGCGGAATTTCACTTCAATACGAGGTTTCATGGATACAAACATGGGAAAAACTGACTGGTGTGCTACCATTTTCAGCTCGATCAATTTTAGAGCGTTCTTACCATCGTGGCAGCTAATCACAGGACAAGTGAGGAAGTTCAAATAAATTTCAATGCCTACATCTCGTTGATAAATGCCGATGAACATTGTGAATTAGAGCGTCGCAACATCAATGTGTGACGATTGAAGCACATCATTGGGATTCCCACAATCAGAATTCCTTTGAATGCTTTTGCATGTCATATTTTTAACTTGGGCAATCGCCAAACCCACATTCACAAGTTTTCCATAGGCGAGTTACTTCTGTTCTAAGTCAGCCGTAGCATTCCGAAATGTACGTCACCCGCTGACGTTATAAAGGACTGTGTGTTACTCAAAGGTCTACAAAGCGACCACTGTATTGGTGCGAAACTTGAACCTTTTACGAACAGCATATCCGACGTTTGCAAGTATTCAACAACCGCTGTCTCGGTAGCATTTTGGGAGTTAGCTGTTACCGTCACATGTCAATCGTTGGATTGGTTTAGAACTGGCGGTAGCCAAACCGCCACATTACATAGACAACTAAAAACACTAACTAGTAATCTTTCCAAATTGTGCTTAATCCGTTTTCCGAGTTGAGGTCTTTGCGATTAGATATCGCAGAGGCTGTTACGCTTAGAGATATGGCCTTCTTGCAGTGTGCATCTCGGAGTGTTTTCTTTATCTCGCCTGTTGTCAAGCGGGGTTACATGGAAAGCTTGTTCTGATGCATGTCAGTGAAGGCCACATGGACGGTGTCCTGCTGACGTCGCTGTACTAGTTCACAACACTTGATTTATTCCATGTTCCGTAACTTTTGAAATCCCCCTTTCCTCATCTTTTAGAATGTTATTGTGGCATGTTTATTTGACAGTTACGCATTCGATGTTTAAAATCGGTGTTATACTGTCCCTCTGGATGATGATGCCATACGAAGTACTTTGCGCGATGATATTTTTCAGTGGTGTCCATTCCCTATTTTTATTGTACCGTTATACCATTTGTAATTGATATTTAAATTGATTCTGTGTAATACCTCTGGCAAATCAGCTACATTTTGAATCATTGCATTCATGACAGTATAATGCTCTTTGCACTGTGGATGTTAAGGTTTGCTAAATTCGACCGCCGCTTAGCAATGTATAATTGTCGATGTGACCCATTGTCTGCAAGCGGTTTACTATGTCATGTTATGTTAATCGATTATCAGCTTGGTTACCGGTTCAGCACACCTGATCTACTTTTTGGAACCCTCTTTCGGTTATGACTTATACTTATCCAACCAGTGAGTGTTGCGGTGGATTGAGACATTTATAGACTAGTTGGATCGAACACAGATTGCACACCGACTAGTGATGTTTTGCACTTGTCAATATGCTGACTAAATATTTCGTAGGTTCCAATTTTACTTAAGTTTAATACTCACGTGATCAGGTTTTTGTTGTTTCCATTTTGTGTGAAATTTCAGCGAGACATTCAGTCCCTGTGTAGTGTTTTTTTATTTGAAATCGTTAGATAACGAGGTTTACGTCTCCATTTCGAGGACTTTTCGTAACGATCCACTACTCAGGTCTCATCTACCATTGCAACATACGGTCAGTGCTACTTTAGTGTAGAGTATATCGCTCGACGGTTTCGCTTATATTGCTGTATGAAGGCGAAACTTGGACCTTATTGAAACAGCTCTCTCCACGTCTCCAGGTATTCAATGGAGCTAGCAACGAAACCATCCGTAATAAGTTCTTCGGTTGCAATGCCGGTATAGAAAATCGTAGCAGCCCGCACATGTCACACTGGTCGGGTCACATTTTTGGATTCCAGACGAACGACTTCATCCTTAATGTAACAGAACTCCGAGTAACTAAATCGGCACATGGGGTAGACAGCTGAGGACACAAACTTCTAATGTATTTGGATCCGTTTATCTTTCTGGTTTCCATGATTCAATATCGTGGTGGTTAGTTATTACTCAAAAAACAGCGGTCTTGTTGTAGACTTCTTGTTGAAGTGTCTTTGCTTAATCTTTAATGTTGTCAAATGGAGTGTTGAGAAAATTTTGGTACGATAACTTCAAGAAACCTGTGTGTCGGTGTTTTATTCTAGGTTTGGTCACCTCTTCCCACTCTGTCTGTCTTCAGTCGCTTTTTAGTTTTCATAATAATTATTAAATCTGTTGCTCGGTGTATACGAGTCACACCTTGTACCGATTACATTCTAGAGTTTTTCATAGTGCACCACCGTTAGTTGGTTCCCTTTCTATGAAACATTTTCAGATCACTGTGTGGCAGTTTCTGGATTACGCGCCGCCTTTGATTCCGATATCTGTGATAATCAAGACGGAACTCCCGGGATTCCGTTGGAAGGGCTACGCTCCAATGAAGGTAATCCACCCTTTTGCTTTGGGCGTTCAAGCGCACGAGTGTATCTGTATCCGGTTTTATTTTGAAAACATCGTTGGCTAATTTTGTTTCATGTTTTGTACAATAAATGGACTGATAGCATTGCTACTATTTTGCCAATTGTTTCTGAACCGTCCGTTTCTCTACCGCTCAAACATAGTCGCTCAGTATGATGTTGTTCACATCATTTGTTCGTTCAATCCACTATCGGTTTCGGGCTAGTTAACCTCATATTTATGTCCATTATGCTTAACTGCTGCGTGGCATTCGTATGCAATCCACAATCCCTACGTTCCCGTTCACTGCGATGTGTGGTTTATAATCGATCAACTCCATTTGCCGGGCATCTGAGCACTAGGCAACATGGAACTGTCGTTGTCTCCGAATTAACGAACCGAAAGCTATTTTCGTTTTGAAGGGTTAATACCTACTTCCTTCACCATCATCATTACCACACTCAGGGACATCGTTACATCGGTAATTAGTGCGGAATGCTTAACTGCCAAACACATTGCATTTCTAAATGATGAGAAAGGGTGGGATTTATAAATAAGCGAAATTTGCAGATAAGTAAGCACATACACTGTAATGAGGTGCCGACACCTCGGATGAACACATGTATTCAAGTAAATTTCTTGAACGAGTAAAGTGACATCAGCAAGACAGATTTCTTGCGTGTTTCAGTTCCATGCATCGCATCGAGCTTTCCTAGCCACTCCGCTTGATAGTATAAAAATATTAAGCTGCTCACGGCAAGACCGACCCTGAACACAGTTTTCAATAATTTCCTCCGGCTTAACTAGCCACCACGATATCCGTTAGCGGGATTTCAGTCTAATGGTTAGTGGCTTTAGTTGTCTAGGCTACGTAGTGTTTTGATCACCCCGCTTTCCGTGATGCAGTCTATGACTTTGCCGTTTTGCATCCGGTTGCACATTTGTGCTGCGCCGCTAACACCGTGCTAAATCGATTTGCCAAATGATGCTGAGCTGCGTGCGAAAACACGCTAGGGTGTCACAACTATTTTTATTATTATTTTCATATCTGTCCAGGCCTGTGCAACCTGACAGTATCTTGGCCCACTTGCGGTATATGGCTTGGCCTGGATCCGGGCTTGTGATTTCATACATGCGTACATACAATTTGGACACATGGCTCCATTGAGTTTAGTCACTTGGCCGCGCAACTTGTCCAAGCGATCTCATTGTTCAGCGTCATTATCTTTTATGTATCTCTCTAGACGTGAACCGCCTGATACTCTCACTGTTCACGTGTAGTCATTGCATATTTGGCACCTTACCTAGACAAAGCTTACCGTGTGATACATATTTTCTGTGGTTTTTATTTGTGCATCTGTAATAATCCTTGAGCACGATTTTTTTTATTTAGACTTTCATAATTTCTGACTACTTTCACTGTTGTTGGGGTTATGCTGTATTGTTTGCATACACCTTAAAGGCGCACTAATACTTACGCTTGTTCCGCACTTTACTGCTTCACTTCTCTATACATTGTCTTTGTTTGCATTGCAGCTTCGTGCAGGCTTAGAATCCGGTGCCGCTTTGGCGGCTAATCGCTTGGATCAAAAACCACCCCCGGAACTACAAGCGACCGCTGTGATCTTGACACAGCCACCTGCCCGGTGCACAGCCCTCAATGTAGCCGAAATTCGGCCTTTCTCTCGCCCCTCGTCGGATCTCTCATCTTTTCCTTCCATGCCTTCTGATTCGTTTGGGGTGCTTGTGGCCCTCGGTACTCCCCACGGTTATGGCGTTGTCTACGTGCCTCCCTCCAGGATGCCACCGCCCGATGCGAACATTGCGTGGGAACCTGATTCACCACAAATACTCATCTCCGAAACCACATTACCGGACAATCTGGATGCTCTCCAGGAAGCGGCAGCCGGTGAAGGTTGGGCTCGTCGTAGGACGCGAGAGTTGAAAAAGAGTCTGCGTGATTCGTTCCGAAGACTAAAACGTATGAGATCCACAAAAACCACACTGGTGACCGAACTGAATTCGTTTGCGAGTATGAGCCGTGCTGGAATCCGACGAACAGTTACACAGGTGTGTGTGTGTGTGTGCACGCTGCTCTGTCACTTTAATGTGATACTTTATGTACACGGGGATCACCAAAAACTGACCAGCACACCATGCTTACATTTCCAGCGATTCCCGAGAAATCGTTTTTATACGCGCTTGCGCTAAACGAAAGCAGGCTTCCGCCTTGAATAACCTGTTGTTTGTCATGTACTTTTAATTTGCTGACGTTATGCTTTATAGTCTGTGCAAGGCTTACCCATATAAATCTACACATCTTTAGAAGTCCGATAATAATGTGATTTGAAGAAGAAGAAGAAAATGATTTGATTCGTGTACACGAATTTTCAGCAATTAAATTTAGGGTTGTCTTTGATTCTGCTCAACTCTGAGTTGTTACTTTTGTCTTGAAATTCAACGTTTATGTTTATGATTGGAATCAAAACGCGATCTGGTTTGCAAGAATAAAAAAACGGGAAACCATCAGAATGACATCGCTACGAGTAGAAATACAACTAAATGAAAATGGAAGCAAATAATCGTAATTCGTTATCGGTATATCACTCCAATTTCGGGATTTTTCTCAATATAAGTTAGGGTGTAAATATTGTTGAACACTTGCTGCTTTTGGTCGTCTGCTCAGATGGAGTTCCGTTGAAAGCAGACACACACGAGGTTACTTGCGGCTCACTACCATTTCCTGTTCTTTTTTTCTTCCTCATAACTGTCTAGGCCTGGGCACAGACAATGAATGTCACTTTCTTGAAGCCTGACAGTATCTTCGCCCACGTGCATTCTCTGACTGTACGGCACTTTGCCTGGATCAGGCTTGTGTTTTCATACATCATGCATACTTGCGGCTCTCATCCGCAAACTGATACGTGGGTGACAACGTTCTTCACTACTGTTCCGATGTATAGATAGATATTCTAATTGATTTGGAATGGTATTCAAGCTCATGTATTTGATTGATTGATTGAACACACAAGCCAGGCAAAGTGCCGTGCAGTCACAGACTACACGTGGGCTAAGATACTGTCAGGTTGCCCAGGCCTAGACAAGTATGAGAGAGAAAATAGAAATAGAAATGGTATTGAAACTCCAGCGTGTTTCGGCTTGCAGCTCACTACCGGTGGCCAAACAATTTAGCACGATGTTAGCCGCACAGCACATAAGTGCTGCACGATTGCACATCCGTGCAAGCTCCTGTATGTGATAATCAGGTCGCCTGTGATTCTTTCTTGTGTGAGGATACTTTGACCCAATTACTGGATTTAGTGAGCTTAGAATAGGTTTTGAAAACTGTCGGCTTGCTTAGATGCGCGTTGATGTTCAAGATTCTGCCTATCTGTTTGCAATCATAGAGTCATGAATCGGCGGTGTAGACATCTACGTCATTCGTGGAAATGTGCTTTGTCACATGTAATACATGCAATAAATTCGTACTCCTTTTTGAAAACCTTTCTATCGTAGACTATTACCAGACCTGTAAGTCTTTTTCGATGTGTCGCAGGAGAATCTGATTCGAGCGCATCAGAATATCAGATGGCTTCTCTCGCTCCCCCTTTTAAACAGTTTTTCTGTAGTTCCTAACGATAATATCGTTACTTCAACCAAATGCAGTTATCAAAGGTTTCGGCTTACCTTTTCACACTTTCTTGTCATACAGTGGAAAGCAAAGCAGCTATCGCTTGTCGTACACGTATACTGCATTTTGGGGGAAAAGGATTCTGGAAAAGCCATATGGGTCCTGATCCTACTGCCGCTAGCTGATAAGTGCAAATAGCACGAAACCGATCATTGCCTGTGTGTGTGATGAAAATGCATGCAAATGTGGATTTTCCGATAAGTGTAGTTCCACTACCGCTTCTCTCACCCTAGTTTTTGACGTATTCTTTTTATCACTATACTTCTCTTTCTTCTGATTCTATCTTTAGAACCACCGTCCAGTCGGTCGACACACAGACCTCGGTCCTCTGGAAGAGGCAGAACTACGCGCCAAAGGCATTGCCTGTCCCGTCGAAACCGGATTCAACCCAGCAGTTGGAGTTGAACGCGAAATTTGCGAGCGTCCAGTTGAGTCTGCAAATGCCGCGGTGGTTTCTCATTTCACCTTCGGTCAACCGCTCTTTCGTTTTTCCCCGTCGTTTGCGACCCAGGCGGTCAGTCAACCAATCGGCTCGTTATTTGTGGGAACCAAAGCGGGTGTTGTCAAGGCTTACGGTGTGTTCGCGGATGAGAGCCTCATGTCTAGCAACCGAACTCCCTCGGTGTTCAGGCTGCAACTTGCCAAACAGCTCATTTTACAACATCGCGCCCCAATTTTACATTTACGTCTGATAGACAATAAAACGCTCTCTCCACTTTCACCTTCTGGTACGTTGAATTTTCTAAGGGTTTCATCAATTTTCGAGGAAATTGGGCTCTGCTTCAAAACCTCATTACTATCACTTGCTAGTCACTTAACTGATTTCAAAATATTTATTCTCAATTATTCTTGTTTGTTTTTGTATAATCATTAGTATATTCCGAACTTGTTGTTCGTCAGATTACGACGTCATCTTGCCTAATGACGAAATGTTGTACACTCACACAATGTGAGCTCGGCGTACAGCATCCTCGGTTCGAAGGACAGGTTTTCTCTTCTTTATCTCCGCATGTATACATTGTTGCTGTCAGCCTGCCTCGCAACTGAGAGCAGTACCTGCTGTAACCCAATTTGAAAGTGACGCTTCACACAGTGCCTCAACATTGAGCGGCCATTAGCAAATTTTTCCAAACTCGTACGGTCATTGTCAATCGCTTTTATGTCTCTTCTGTAAACCAAAGGTCAAATTCCTTCAACTTCTTAATTCTCCCATCCCCACGGTGTTAATGAACTAGCAGTGATTCGACTTGATTTCTTCTTCCATTGTGTTTAAGATAATCTCCTGCCAGTCATCCATCCATTGGTGTGCCTGTTTATACTAATGTAAACGAAATCACGACTCTGAATGCAATTTTCCGGCTATCAAATACCGCCTTATGAAACCATTTTAAATAGTTTACGAAATCTGAATCGTTCACCTACCTTGCAAACGTTCTCACTGCTATTTTCGATACTCCTCAGCTTTTCTGAGCTTGTGCCTCCTTTCGGTCCTTCTGATACCACCACGGTACTGCGCTCCGGTTCATTTGCTTTCAGGTGTCCGCGAATGTGAGGATACATTGTTCACCTCAGTGTGATGGGCGATTACGTTCAATTACATTTCACAAACGTAAAATCTAGACAAGTTGACCTATAGCTCTGAAAATGTTACTGCTGCGAGGTTCGTGCACTCTTTTTCACTTCTTTTCGTTGTTCGTCCAGTTTGTCAGCTTCCAGATCTGATGCGCTCAGTGCCTTTCAGTGAAACGATGCAGGCTTACTCGCACACAGTCTTGATTTAGCGTGGATGCTTCCATTCTAAATTACGTTTCTTGCCATACGTTTGTTTGTTTTCCGATAGGATTGTGTTTAACCCATCTCTCCCGTTTCATTTAGCATTCCCTCCTATCTCAGCTGGATCCCAACATCTCTCAGCGTTGCCAAGCTTGTTGGTGGTCAGTGAGGAGCAAGTGAGAATTTTCAGTCTTCCCGCGCTTCGTCTTCGTCACAAAGCGCGGATCACCGCCAAAGATGGTTATCGCATAAAATCAGGCTCATTGGTTTCCTTCCGACCTGTAGGAAAAGGGTCGAATTCTACTGATAAAGCCGTTGAAGGTAACGCATCTGATAACCATTTCCTTAATACACCATCCTACTGGGTACTCCATTTAATTTTCCCATGATGCTACCAACAACTTTTAATGCGGATTTTGAATCGCGTGTTCGTCAACACCGCAACATATCACCAGTCACTGCCATCTCTGACAAAGTCGATTTGGCTTTCGAATGGCTTACTTCACAGCTGTCGTGCTGTTGCCGCTGTACTCATCCACCTAAATTGAATGACCGCCTTTTCTCCGTATGTTATTGTGTCATGGCAGACACACAAGGTTGTTGTAAAGCAAGAGTGCTACAGCAGCGAGCTCTGTGATTTTAAAGGCTGGCACACACACGCTGGCATGCATTTCCTAGCACAATGAATTTTCATTAACTGGTTATCTTATTTCTTTTGAAGCAAACGCAATAACCCATTTACCCCTTCAATATTGTATTTCAATCTGATTTCGCATTCTTCCAATCTAATTACACAATAGACTTGCTTGGCGAGGATGTGAACCGCTCCCTGGCCAGTACACCTTCCACACCTGCTCGTCCAACCTTCGGAGCTGGGGATACGTGTGGCTCCGAGTTCGCCTTCGTTTTCACCAACGTTGGTGGTCAGACTGTCGTGCTCGGTTTACCGCAACTTGCTCGTCGTGATACACTCACATTGTTGGATTCCAGTGACGTGTACGCGATCAATTCCGTCTCCTTCTCACAGCCTGGAATCGCCGCATTGCGTGGCGGTTGCTCTTCCGTGATTGGGCCATCTTTAGGACTATACCAACTTGGTCCCGGTCAGGTGAATTTTAAAATGCGTTTGTACTTTTCATTGCTATTGCGTTGTTCATCAACTAACTCTTAATTCGGTACGTTTCAAAATAATACCTGGTTCTTCGTGCGTCTTATATTTCGAGAAATTTCGCGAAGACTTATGCTAGTGGAATCAAGGGTTTTATTTTCAAATAATGAACGCTTTACTACACTATAAGATAAATGGAAAATACTATATAACGACTTACAAATGATGTTCGTTTGCATACACAGATCAAATTTGCTTTGAACGCCACATGTTTAAGTAGGAAATTCCAAACAAGATATTTGTATAAAAATTTGCTTATTTTCACGAAGCTCTATTTCTTCCAGTTTTTCACACCTTCCGATCGAAACGAAATAGCATTTGGTAGACACCGTACGCTTAGCCTAACATCTCCGCTTTGTCGCACAAGGCCAACAGAACATTGTCGCATTGTTCGTTACACTCGATTGGAGACGCAGTTCGTTATGTCTACGATGAAATTAAAATGTAGTATATCGAGTTAGTGTGATGATGTGAGAGCACAAGCCTGATCTAGGCAAAGTGCCGCATAATCAGACACTGCACGTGGGCTGAGATACTGTCAGGTTGCGCAGGTCTAGAAAGACATGACAAAAAATAGACAAAAAATAAAAATGGTAGTGCGACTCCAGCGTGTTTCAGCATGCAGCTCACTACCCATGGCCAATCAATTTAGCACGATGTTTACCGCACAGCACAGAAGCGCTGCACGATTGCACACCCGTGCACGGTTTAGCAAGTTTTGAAACAGTTGTAAAGCGGCCAAAACGATAATCTACCTACAGAGTCTATATAGAGTTAGACTATGTAGGTAGTTTATCGTTTTGGCCTCTTTACAACTGTTTGAAAACTCGCTAAGCCAAATCTCAAGGACAACGATAAACAGCTAGAAACCGGTTTTAGAGTTTAAGTGCTGGGTATGTGAACAACACATTAGATTAATATGTAGAACGTTTTGAATTGCTGCTTATTTGATATCATCCGGTAAGATTGTGTTGCGCGAACAATTTCTCAAGCAATTTGCTTCCAATCAAATTCCTGATTACTAGAATGAAGTGACTTGTGACTGAATTCCACACGATATACTATACGCTTATTAGATATCCGATTTGATTCTTTTAACTTTTCCATAAAACAGTGATCTTGTGATTCTCAAATTGTTTTGTTACCTATATATTTTTGAGCGGGGCCTTTGAATCGGCCGTGCTCAAATAACCTTCACTTTTATATTTCCGAATAAATGCCTCAAACGTCGTGGTGATATTCACGGGTTTTACGCGAGAGGTCTTTTGCTTACATCCATCAATCATGACCTACATGTTTTCGGTCCCCTAGCCTTTTTGTCTCTTACACTTTTCCCCTCGTCTAATCGTACGACTTGAGATAAGTTTTTCAGTAGTTATGCTGTGCTTCTCTCGAGATCGCATTTCCTGTGACGGCTGTAACGGCGTAACACCTTTACAAATGTTCCTCACTAGCTTTTCTAATATCGTTACCATTTATGTTTAGCTCACCTTGTTCGATATCATTCGAACTCGACAAAGATGTAGCCTACTGGGTGCCTCTTATCGCCCTATTCAACGTCTTCCCGAGGGTGGAAAACTTGACCAGCCAACAGTTCCGAGCAAATCTTTGCCCGTTTCGCGTGTGCCAATCAACAATGGTTCGGCAGCAGATTCGAGCGGCTTCAGTAGTCTACATTTCGCCGATCCCCATTTGCCTCCGACCGCTGCTAACAGTACCACGGGTTGCTCTCGTGTCGGAGTGCAACCGAACTCCTCGATGATGTCGGATAACTTCAGCGATTCTGTCAGGATCTGCTCCACGCCTTCTTTGGGTAACTCATTCTCGAATACCTCGGCCCGTGGTGAGTTGAAGTTTGTTGATTCATGTGCGCATTAAATCTGTCAACACGATGGTGTAATCTTGTGTTGATGAAAGATTTATTATCCATGTAGTGACGCAGCCATTCTTGATGTTAATTTGACTTGTATTATATCTACTGTTCCTCAAGTTAGGCTGGGTTCAAACGGATGTGTATGTGTGTGATCATGCACTACTTTGGTGTCACCGGTAGTGAGGTGCATGCGCAACCTGACACTATACTAGCCCACATGCAGTCTATGGCTGTGCAGCACCTTGTCTGGATCATGCTCGTAATTCCATCAATCATGCGTGCATATATATTTCAAAGTTTAAACGCATCCTATGTGATATCATTGGCTAATGCTTACATAGTTCCTTATTTCCTCTATGCATCCCTCGTATTTTATCGGGGTTTGCTCTAATAGAGACTGAGTTGCGATTCAGCTAATTCGAGAAGCGATCATTGACCGACATTCCCGGTAACGTGATCCGCAAATCGCTATTCCCCTCCCTATTCAAGAACTGATAAATTGAAGATTTATTCTGTCCCTTACCTCACCTGGCAGGTGGTTGGCTAATCGAAAGTTGTTCCGAATCTGGAGACTTGACTGACTATTTGAATAACTCCCTGAAATGTTCGCTCAAATGATGTTTACTTTATTTTTTTACATAAAACTTGTGTGGTTAAATTATTCCACTCGCCAAATTTTTGTCTTCGCGAATAGAGCCGTTTTTCTCCTATCGACGAAACTAGCTAATCCTGTGAATTTGTCATCCTGCATCAGAAAAAAATACTGTCCTTCGTAAACAAAAATATTGTTGTAGTTGCTAGTCTACTTTACTCTGTCAGTCATGGTGGTAAATTTCCATGGAGTGCGGTATACAACGCGTTGGTACTTGTTCTGTCAGCAACGTTTATTTTGGTCCTGTGTGCTGTTTGTTTTTCACCGACAAGTCTATGTTTGTTGGCATCGTGCTCTTGGCGATTGTAACTCGCTTGCTTTACGTATTTCCGACAAAAACTAGATATACCCGATTCAACGACACGTGCTGACATGGTTTCGTAATCCAGGTGTTAGCCTACGCTTGAGTCAATTTCTTTTTGTGTTTGTCCCCCGAAGTCCAACCCTGTTTCATCTTCCTCGCCGCGAGCTGTGAATATAAATGTCTCTATTCAGTGGACCGTTTCTCCACTGTTAATCTTCTATCACGGATGTGCAATCGTGCAGCATTTCTCTGCTGTGAGGCTAACATCGTGCTCCATTGATTGGTCAACGGTAGTGAGCTTAATGCTGAAATACGCTGGAGTCTCACTACCATTTCTATTCCCCCCTCATATCTCTCTAGGCCAGGGCAACCTGACGGTTTCTTAGCCCACGTGTAGTCGGACTGTGCGGCACTTTGCCTGGATCAGGCTTGTGATTTCACACCATACCATACCATCCAGGCTAGAACCAAATGTTTAAAAATAGTGAAAACAGCCATGAAACGTTTACCTGAGTAGGTGAGTCATCAGGGATTGTTGCACAATCGTTTGAGCCTGGAGATTATTAGTTTTTCCCATGGTTGATTAATGAGTTGTCACGCGAAAGCCCTTACGTTTACTCATTCATTCATAACGATACCTCTGTGTTTATAGCACACAGCATCCTATCTACTCACATAATAATTTCGAATGCTTACTGGATCCTGCTTCCTTTTTAGCCCAGCAACGTTCCAAGTGAATTCGAAAGCAATCTTATCCTTCCGAACCTTTTCTAACAAACGGCATGCGGTTTCATATCTTGCAGAACACTGACCATCGTGAACACGTTGATTCCCCGTATTTCTATTGGCCCCGCATCCGGGAGTCGGTGCAAACACCATGCTTCACATTTATTCCCGCTCCATCTTGTTCCCATGGGAATAAACAATAACCAATATTGATTTTAAAGCTCCGCAACGGAATGTTTTTAGTTTCTTGAATTTCACCCATTTCACGGTAACCGCGTTAGTTTTCATTTATGGCCTGGTGTTTATTTTGTTCCTCTGTACACTACTGCACTTGTTACCTGTCAGTTAGCTATGATATCGATGTTGATTATGAGATGAGCCCATTTGAATTGGTTACCCGTTTCTTACATTGTTCAGATTTCCGCTGATGGGTTGCATTTTGAAGATTCAGCGTATTGACATTATTGTTGCCTTTAGCTTGATTCCAAGGGACTGTATTGCTTCCCATCATTACTGTTGGAACTGTCGGCTTGAACCAGTACATCTTTTCACATATCTTGGTCCAACGAATACTGATAACCTTTCGCTAGCAATGGAGATTGATTAGCGAATTGACAGAGCAGCTGTCATCTTGTCCCATTTGAACTCTTGTTTCTGGAGCAAACGCAACTTGACTGTAAAGACAACGATGATGGTATACAGCGTGTGTGTACTAAACGCTTTACTATACAGTATTGATACCTGGACCATTCACGCAGGATACCAGCGGGAGCTGAATGCTTTCCATTTAAGACGCATCCGCTGTATCTTGAACATGGACAAAGTAACGAATAATGAAGTGTTCTTTAAAGCTGGTCTTCAGAGCATGTTCACTCTAGTAAGACAACGCTACCTACGCTGGATGGGTCATTTGTACAGAATGGAAAATTGTCGTATTCCGAAAGATCTACTCTATGGTGAGTTGAAATCAGGATGTCGACCATTGGGAAGACCGCACTTGCGGTACAAAGACGTTTGCAATAGACAAATGAAAGCTCTTGACATTGACGCTGCGTGTTGGGAAGAACTTGCTCTTGACCACTCACTTTGGAGATATTGTGCAAAGTGTCATCTGAAAGCTTGGTTTCGAATCCTGTTATGATGAAGTGGATGATGTAGTAGTGGAGATAGTCGTCGCGGTTTATCAAACGATGCGATGTTCTTAACCCAGCAGTTAGGAAAACAGAACAACGACGGAATGGAACGTTGAGCAGAAGTCCAAGGTTCAATGTTTATGACCGTGGACATGGTGCGTCTTTATATGACAGCAACAAATTCGAAAGATGAAGGTGCTGATTAGCCTCCCAAAAGTGGATTTCTGGGTTAGAAGAAAATAAACAAAAACAACTAACATGTAGGACGGCAAATGGGAATTTGTTACCATGGATGTGTCGATCGATTTGAATGCCGCGAAAAAATAGATGTTTGTTAACGAGGTTTAATATGACTCACCCAACTGCTGCTGATCCAAGTTACGAAGAGCTACAGTAGCTCTGGAAATGCTTGCTAATATCTCTATGTGAACGCGTTACTAATAATGCAACTACCCAAATAGGGAAAACAGTCTGTAGACGCAAGTTCTTTATTACTCAGGCTTCCCACAGTTTTGGTCTTATCAATATGCTGTAGCAGAACGTTCCACTTGAAACGTGCAAAGCACACACTGAATAATGGTGTGATACAACACAGTCGGTCTAAAATAGCTTGAGAATCTGCATAGTAATCGAATAGGAGAACTGCGTCCTCAGCATAAACTGAAACAAGAAGTTTCTTATCACAGACTATCTGAATTCCCAGTGTCGGTATGACTGCGTTACATATCCATTATAGCGTCAGTTAAAGAATGGAAGAAATTGGACAATTGCCACTCACCGCCGACCGTGGGAAAGTTGACTGAGGGGTTATTATACACTTTTCCCTAAATATGTTGACGTACTTTTGTGGGACACCTTAGTGTAACGTTATAAAATAGTGCATTCCTGTGGACCTATTCAAACGGAGCCTTAAAATAAAAAGGTTACAGTGGGCTACCTACGAGTGTGGCGATGTTTTAGAACTTGCCGGGGATCGACACACTACCTGGTTCCACCGTATGGTGGAACAGGTTTTCCCGGTCATATGTTGATTCATTGAAAGCAAAAGGTATCCGCTTTGATTCACAAGGAATCCTTTCCAAATTAGGTTTGATCTACCAACAAACCACTATTGATGGCTTCATACCACGTGGCGTTTAAAGTAGTCAAATCCAAGAAACGCCATGACATCGCAAAAGAGATGGTAAATGACGTAAGTTATTGAATGTATTATCAAGAATGGGAGAGCATTTTAAAATATTTTATCGGAGCCACTGCTGTACCAGGACAAAATCTTGCTTTCTGTTCACAAGTCTGAGATTTCCTATGTAATGTATGGCGGCTGGCAAATAAAGGAAAAAGCTGGGTGATGAAGGGCACAATGCTTATATCCCTGTGTTTAGAGCGAGAATTACGCACACCTTTAACAATAACTATGGATTCTCCTCAACACTGGTAAAGGTTTCCGTATCCCGTACTTGAAGGAAAAAATCGACCAGCGTGGTTAACAAGATATCGCTGCATTCCTTGAAAGCCCGGAGTCTCCATCAGATCCAGTTGGCTTGAAATTTTTCATTGGCTCACTGTTGAGCTTGATTCCTGCTTCGCTCGGAGGCGTCAAATCAACTGGTCAGGGTTCGCACTTCAGAATAGAATGCAATGGATCATCTGCCGTTGGCCAGCTAAACGATCTTGTCAACGAGATAAGTCGGTTGTTGTTCACATGGTGTTCGTCGAGCTGTCATTCCTTGTTTAGGACGTTTCATTAGGCTGGATGATATCATCAGCTTAACCTCTCGAAGTGACTTGCATGGGTTTTTATACAGCGTTCTTTTGTCCATTCATTGCGTTTGTCCAAATGTTCGTCATTGATCATCTTCGTAACAGATTTCTTATTAGTCCATACGAAGCACCCAATTAGGGGTTGTGTGATCGATGATATTGTCGTGTGTCGCGCCTCGAGGATTTCACGTACACGTTGGCGACTATTTCGTTCTTCCGGTCGAAGTGGTGTCTAAATCGCTCTACATTTATCGTGGTTGTGCCAGTGAACCGCCACTTGATGCTCATGTAATCGACTAGTCTGGCTAATATAATGTTTGTCGCAATCCAATCATGGAATTTTGTAAGCAATGAGATTTTCTCCTTGATATTCGTGACTCCCCTGCATAGTGTTGAACATGGTCTGTTAGCGAATTTTACTCTAAACAGGCGGAGGACACGGGCTACAATCTGTGAAATATGTTTGACGTATGGTAGGATTCTTCTTGCTCTGTTGATGTTTTCATTACTCTTTTGGGTTCGGTTGTGTTAATGACGGATTTAAAAACTTTTGGTACCGATTTATCCTAAACATTTATTAAGTTTTATTCTCTACTATTTGCAATTCATTTTCGCTGCAGTTGTTTGTGCTCGTGTGAAAAGGGTTTTTTTTACAGAGCTGCGTCTGTTCT
>JACCGJ010014512.1:0-29788 GCA_013407085.1 Atriophallophorus winterbourni
AATCGTGCAGCATTTCTGTGCTGTGCGGCTAACATCGTGCTAAATTGATTGGCCAACGGTAGTGAGCTGCATGCGAGTACACGCTGGAGTCTCACTACCATTTCTATTTCTATTTCCCCCCTCATCTGTCTAGGCCTGGGCAACCTGACAGTATCTCAGCCCACGTGCAGTCTCTGACTGTGCGTCACTTTGCCTGGATCAGGCTTGTGCTTTCATACATACATACATACATGGGTGACTTCAACTTACCACGCCTATTCTGTGACCCATATCCTAGCGACCCTCTATCTAATGAACTACTGGACTTAATACACACTCATCCACTTTTCAACCAGTCCACGCTCCCAACACGTTTTCACTCGCAGCATTCGCCCTCAGTGCTAGAATTGATTTTGACTAATGACGAATTAATGATTGAATATATCAACCGGGAAACCCCACTTGGGCGCAGTGATCATGTCTTCCTCCACTTCGACCTAGTTTACTGGGCTGATAAGGTAAATGCACGTAAATGCCCGTAAACGGACAAACTACGCCTCTCTCAACACTATCATTGATGAACAAGATTGGATTATTAACTCATCAACTTCGGCGGAAGATGCCTGGCTTCATTTTTCGACCCGCTTACAGCATCTGCAAAGCTTATGCACCGTTACCAAAGAAGTTTCTCTCAAAAGTCGAGGTTTTACTCCAATTCGTAGTCGCACTCGAAAATGGATGCGGGAAAGAAATATTGAATGGGCTACCTATCTCAGTATGCCAACTCCTGCGAACTGGGAGCGCTATCGGAAGCTTCGTAACAAAGTCAATTCGCTAGTTCGCGATGACAAACTCGCTTACCATTACAGACTAACGAGCTCTTTTGCCATCAATCCCAAACGGTTATTTAGTTATGTGAACCGCTTGAGGTATGTTAAACCTGGAGTTACGATCCTTGAGACTCCACAAGGCTTGACCCAGAATGCTGCAGCTGCGGCCGAAGCTCTGAAAGCTCATTTTGCCTCAATTTTTCAATCTTCTTCGGGCAACATCACGATTCCTGTAAATTCATCCCCATCCCATTCCACTTTATCTGACATCGAATTTACACCCACAGTTATATATCGTAAACTAAAAAACTTACGGCCCACCAGTTCCGCTGGACCAGACGGTTTCCATCCCCGAACCCTACGCGAATGTGCCTCCTCTCTCTGTTATCCCCTGGCTAATCTTTTCACGCACCTTTTTGCTAACGGCTGTGTCCCACTTGACTGGAAGTGTGGATCTATCTCTCCCATCTATAAAAGCGGCTCTCGGTCTCTCGTGTCTAATTACCGACCGATAACATTACTCTCTGTTATATCGAAACTTATGGAATCTATTATCAGCGACTCTCTGATCCAGTTCATTGAAGGACTACACCTTCTGTCTGATTCGCAACACGGTTTCCGTCCCCGGAGATCATGTGTGACGAACCTGATGCTCGCACGTGACCACTGGACATCCGAAGTCGACAAAGGACGTGAGATTCACCTAGTATACTTAGATTTCTCGAAAGCTTTCGACAGAGTCAACCATCGAATCTTGCTCCGCAAATTATGTTCTCTAGGGATTGCAGGTCAGTTGCTTCAGTGGCTTGAGAGTTATTTATCAGATCGCCGCGCATGCGTCCGCGTCGATGGATGTCTCTCTTCAAGTTTCAGCATTTCCAGCGGTGTCCCTCAAGGCTCTGTACTCGGGCCAACCCTATTCCTATCCTTCATTGATGATGTCGTTCAAGCCATTGATTCCCACACGCTCATGTATGCCGACGACATGAAACTCTGGAGAGTCATCACATGTCAACACGACATCGATCAACTACAGGACGACCTCAATTCGCTTTATGTGTGGTCACTCGAAAATTGCTTACCGTTCAATACAGAGAAATGCCGTGTCCTTTCAACGCGTACAAACTCTAGCCCAAGCTATTACCTGGGATTATACCCAATTGAGACGACTTCCTCAGAAAGGGACTTAGGCATTATCGTGCAGTCCAACATGTCAGTCTCGGCGACGTGCCTGAGAGCAGCCAATAAAGCAAACGCCATGCTTGGTCTTCTCAAACGTGTTTTTCGCAGATTTGAACCTCAATGTTTGTCGCTTTTGCTCAAAGCATTCATCCGTCCACATCTCGAATACGCCGTTCAAGTTTGGTGCCCGTGGTTACTGAAGGACCAAAGACTTCTTGAGGCTCCCCAGCGACGCGCCACAAAACTTGTCAGAGGTCTGGCCTCGTATCCTTATCCTGAACGTCTTCGCTCCCTCAATCTCTTTTCAGTGAAATACAGAAGGCTCCGTGGTGACCTCATTCTCACCTACCAAATCCTCTCATCCACTGATCACCCTTGTAAACACATTCTCGTCCTTAATCGTGAAACTTCACATCTTCGTGGCCATTCACTCAAACTCTCATATCAACACTCACGCCTCAACTGTCGCAGGCATTTCTTTTCCCTCCGGATATGTACTCACTGGAATAGTCTACCCCAGGAAGTCGTATCCGCAACATCCGTAGAGGTTTTTAAACGGAGTCTGGACGCTCATTTAAATGATCTCCACAACAACATACCTTGAGGCCTTGTCTGTCCGATTGCTGTTGTTCTCGGATCAGCACTGATCCACTACACCGCATCGCGTACTAGCTTCATTTTTTCAGGTACGTTGTCCTCCTTGCCTTACTACTCCGTTCATTCCCTTCCTAACCACCTGTCAGTTTTACTTGTTTCCAGGTCTAACGCCACCCCGATGCCTCCGTATTCTCCTGCTACCGCCTCGCAATATAAGGAAGGCGCAATTCCAAAGCGAGTGTGGCCCGCTATAAGGCCTCCCCGTCCCCGAACAGATGACACTTACTATTTTATTTCCACCACACTGTACATACCAACCTGTGGTTATTTTTAAGCTATGCTTTTACACCACAATAAACCATTGAACCATTGAACCATGCAAAATTAAAATCCTAAAAGATGGGGAAGGGTGGGACTTAAAAAGCTACGGATTCTATAGAAGAGTAAGCACGAACAAACTGGGAAGAGGTGCCTACACCTCGAATGGAACATGCATTCAAACAAGTTTCGTGAACGAGTAGAGCGACATCAGCATGGCAGCTTTATGAAGTAAATATTTATATCTTAGTAATGCAATTCAATTAGTATCACCGATAAACTTGATATCATCAGCAAAAATATAGCAGGACACTTAAGCGACGCTGCCAAATCATCGATAAAAAAGGGAAAAGTAACGGTCCGAGTACGGAACCCTGTGAGACCCCTGACAATTTTTACTTTTGTAAACTTTTGTTTTGAATTCAAGGTCAACGTGGTATTTTGCTTCTTACGAACCCTTTATTTTGTATTTATTTGATTATCACCGGATTACAACATTTCAGAATGAAGTCGAAGCTGCATGTACTAGAGCCGCTAAAGTGCTCGATGGAGGAGACATAAATATTGACCCATCCTCAGCTAAGGACAGATACTACCTATCTGTGGAGCAAGCTTGCGTGCCATTCGGTTCCTCGACTACAAGCCGTGTACAAAATGGTATTAGTATTGATGATACATTGAACGTGCAGGAACTTGACGTTTGATCACCTTCAACACCGATTGCTCAACAGTCGAGAAGGAATAAAACTTATGCAGACGTGACGCCAAAGGGTCTACCTAGTGATCCGGGCTATAGAATCTTGTCACAGCGATTGAGTAAAACAAAGGCACAGCTAAGTGTAGTAAAAGAAATGCCTACATCTGAAAATGCTTTTAGATCTCCGGTCTCAAAGAAGCCACATTTGGATGCTCGGAAGCGATGCCTTTTTATGGTGAATGCTCGCGAGGAAACTGGGAACACGGCTAAAATACGTTTACAGCAAGAGCGCACTTTCCTACTATACACTTTTCAAAGCCATTTAATCAAGGGGAGGAAAGAGTTACCATGATTTGTGAATGCCAACTTGGCCGGAAGATGGAGTAGGATTAATCGCGGACACCGAAAAATGTTTTATCTACGGATGAGCCATTCCCGATGGTACTAAGACGCGCTGATCGTCTTATGGATGAGCCATTCAAGATACTACGAGACCTGTTTCCTGAGGTTAGAATCAAATGAAAACAGCCACCCGCGAGTTGCGAATACGTAGAGAATATGGCGAGGTAGATCTCCATATTGTGGATTTTCGGTTAGTGAAAAGGAGGACGCACATTCGTTGGAAGCCGCTGTCAATCCTACCCCAGTTAATCATTCTGTGAAGAGATTTCGAGTCTTGCCTCTCATTGCGAGTATTCTACGCAATAAACTTGACGAGGTTAATGAAATTGTCTGTTGGTGAAAGCAGATATATTTGCTGTTACGGAATCGTGGTTAACAATAATATATCTGATATGGAGTGCCTGCTACTACATTATAAGCTTTTCAGAAGTGACAGAGTAATTTCGAGATTTACCGGTGGCGTTGCCGTGTACTTTGAATAGCACCTGATTGTGGAAGTGTTGGAAAGGTTTCAACATGATGCGGGAAATGCCAAGCTCATCTGGTGTAAGGTGAACTCTAGCTCGGGGGCTGCATCACTTGTGGTCATTTACCACTCACCTGGCGCTTACGTTCCTGCGTTATGTGATCAAATCAAGGTGTATGGTATCACCAGTGAGACTGTATCGTTCTTGGAGATCTGAATGCTCCCGATATAAACTGAGCGAATTTAGTTTCAAGGGGTGAAACGTTCCAACAAGTATTCCTACATACGATTTTGGAGACAAATTTGCTGCAGAATGTAAACGTTGATACGATGATATGCGTCGGACAAGTTCCTTCGATATCGGATTTGGTGGTAACACCTAGATTTTTCGATGTTAAGAATCTGTCGATTGAGACCTTTATTTTTTGTAGCGATCACTGTGCTTTATGGTTCGTTTGGAATCGGGGTCTTCAAGTTTAGTAAGGCTTTTGTTTGCTGACGATATAAAAGTATGGAGGCAAATCAGAAATGCTGATGATTGTATCTTGCTGCAAAACAATTTGAGTGCTTTATTCAACTGGTCTCCGGAAAATAAACTGTCATTGAATATGCAAAAGTCGAAGATGATTCAGATTGGTCGTGACCTTGGCTTTCCCTATCCGTACAAGCTGGGCGACATTAACCTGGAATACACCGAAGAAGAAAAGGACCTCGGTGTCTGGATTTGCGGCAGTTTGAAAAATGGTCTACAATGCGAAACCGTTTACAGAAGCCCGTCTCGGCTGCTCGGCATGTTACGGCGAATATTTGGACGTTTTTTCCCGGGGTGTTTTCCTCTCATGATATATACACCCGGTTCTAGATTATGCCGCACAAGCATGAACACCATGGCTCCAAAAAGACATCTTACTCCTGAATCGCATATACCAGAGAGCTTCTAAGCTTGTCATTGGTCTTGAAAATATGCCATTTGCCGGGCGACTCAGATGACTGGAAATGAGGACACTTGCACAAAGGAGAATGCGAGGTGATCTCATCCTCGCATACAAAATACTCACTACTGTTTCCCACTCCCTGGATATATTATTTCACCTTCGAGCTTCCAGCAACAGCCGTGGTTATGGTTGCAAGTTGGAAATACCACATTCCAAACTGAACTGCCGCAGGTATTTTTATTCGGTCCGTGTTTGCTTTGCTTGGAATTCCCTACCTTCCAATTTGGTAAGCCCAAACATTCTATCTATATTCAAATTAAAACTTGACGATTATATGAGAGCTAATCCGAATTTTTCCCCAAACTATTAATAAGCTATTATCCTCCCATTGATTTTGATTTTATTCATAATTATATATATACATTTGTACCTATATTTCCACCCTGTGGTTATTGTAAAGTTAATTGCTTTTTCAACCATAAATCTTGAATCTTGGAAAATACATGAGCATGCCTAGAGGAACTACTGAAAATTAGAGACACAGAGTTTAATCAAGTCTGCAGACTCTATTGGCTGGTCACTACCTCCATCAACGAATGTTGATACCTGTTGGTTAGACTTTTTGGGTAAAATCAGATCGCTTGAAAATCATGCCCTATTGTTGAATGGAAGATCAGCCGCTTAGGAACCGCTGTGGTTTGATAAAGTTATTCGTAAATAAATGAAAAAAAGCGGTTATGGCGGAAATTTTGTTCTAGTGGATGCACCGTTGACTATATAACCTACAAAGTAATCCCTAACAAGTGCGCCTACATAAAAGAGAAAAAAGGCAAAACTATGAAACTCGTTTGGTGGACAAAGCCAATTTGGGGCCGAAATGCTTGTTTGCGTACGTTAGACTTAAAACCAAAGCTTCTCAACGAGTACCTTGCTTGAGATCTATGGAAGGTTTGACTGAACATGAAAATAAACGTAAAATAGTTCTTGTCGCCGCTCAGTACAGTTCGGTTTACACAGAGTAGAAGTTTCCAATTCCTCTGCTTCATGAAAGAAACGCCGAAATGCCCGATATCCGGATCTTGCCAGAGATGGTGCAGTATTTACTTGAACGATTCGATGTACACTTAATACCTGGCCTGGACGATATACACCAAATGCTTTTAAAGGTATTGTCGAGTATCATATTCAAAGTGATTCAAAGCGATTCAAAGTTGTATTGGTCTAAAAAGCATTTAGCTTAACAATAACCATAGGATGGACTAATGAGGTAAATACAATTGAAAAGAAGAACAGGAAAACTCATGTAGTGTAAATCGTATCAAAGTTTGGGTTTTCTCTCAAGTGTTTGCGCAAATTAGCTTTAAGAATATCCGGGTTGGCTGAGTGTGTAACAGCAGGGGGGGGGTGTTCCATGTGAAACTTACAAGTACAGCATACGAATATCTTTGACAGTTCAGTCTTGAAGTGGGGATAAGCATCGAAAGTTCATGTTTCCGACTGGCACGGGGTGGCGAGCGTGTGAAAAGTTTGGACAAGGGATGGTTAGGGACGTGCATAATATTGTACATCAGTATGAGGTCACCTCTCAGTCGACGACAGCGAAAGTCGAAAAGATTGAGACTCCTCAAACGTTCTTCATATGGTTTAGCAGCTAGTCCGGGTACAAGCTTTGTGGTTCGGTGGTAAATACGCTGCAGAAGATTGATGTCTTTCTGAATCCAGTGTGACCAAGCCTGAACAGCGTACTCCATCGCTGGTCTCAGATAGGTGTTCATGGTACGGGGCACCGACTGATTGGAGAATCTGCCGAAAATTCGTCTCAATAACGCCAATACTTGTGACGCCTTTTTGTATGCCGCTTTGCACTGCAGTGAAGTCTTCAGACTTAAACTGGTCCAAACACCCAAATCCTTCTCTTCAGTTGTCCAGACGAGTTGGTGGGACCCAAGAGTGTAGTTGTAATTAACAGTCTTTCCAATGTTTAACGCCTTGCACTTTTGGAAGTTGAATGGTAGTTTGTTTCTCAAAGACCAATCGTGCAATGTGTTTAGATCCTTCTGCAAAGTTTACAGTCATCATTGGTACGTATGCTTCTCCAAAGCTTTATATCGTCTGCAAATAACATAATCTTGCATTTAACACGCTCGGGAATGTCGTTTGCGTAGATCAAAAACAAAATCGGTCCGAGGACCGAACCCTGGGGCACTCCGCTCATAATTTTGAATGGTTTCGATAAGGCGCCGTCAATTCTGACTTGGGCACTCGCGTAAATAGTTTTCTAGCCAAGCAAGAAGTTTTCCTGTTATCCCGTGCAATTCAAGATTCTGGATTAAAATACTATGATTGACGCGGTCGAAAGCCTTTGACATGTCTAAAAAGCATGCGTGGATGGAGTAACCATTGTCCACACACTCAGTCCAGTCGTTTAAGGTGAGCAAGAGGTTAGATAGACATGAGTGATGTTTCCTGAAACCGTGCTGTTCAGTCGCAAGCAGCCTATTGTTTTCGAGGTGATGGGTGATCTTTTCCGCTACTAAACTCTCTAGCACTTTAGAAATTACTGGCAACAGGGTAACTGGTCTATAGTTCGCAGCGTCAGATCAACTCCCACCCTTGTAGATTGGTGTGATGATACCAGATTTCCATTCCGCGGGAACGATACTATTTTCGAGCGAAATTTGGAATAATGTGCTGAGTGGACCACACAATGAGGATGCGCATCGTTTGAGGATAAAAGGAGTGATTCCATCTGCTCCTGGTGACTTTGCGGTATTCAAACGAAGAAGTTTGAGCATGACACACTCATTGTTTATTGAGATTTCATTTAGTATTTCATTGGAAAAGCCGATCGAATGCGGCGTAAGATGCACTGATTCCTTGGGGCAAAAAACTTTGCAGTAGTAACCTGCAAGAACTTCGGCAGCCTCGAACGCAGTCGTAGTTAGACCATGAGGTGTGCGTAGTGCTGAGATTCCTGGCTTAATTTTTGATGTAGTGTTAACGATCTGGTACAGGACTTCGGGGTTCCGCTCCATCATGGTCAGTAGTCTTGCCTGATGAGACTGCTTATCCTCGGTGATAAGAGAGGTGACCTTGTTCCTCAACAGACGATATGTTTCCCAATTATCTGGCATCGGATTGTGGACATAGTTTCTCCATGCATCGTTGCGTATCTTAATCCACTTCCTTGTGCGGCTTCTCAACGTGAAGGCAAATCGTTTTTTCGCTGTCTTTGGCACAAATCTGGAATGTAGGTTTATTTCATCACACAGCTTCTCTATGAAGTTTACCCAAGAACGATGCACGTCCGTGGTGTCTGGTTTCCAGTCAGAAATCGTTCGAAGAGCATTGTGAAGACTTCCAATATCCAGTTGTAGTTTTGTTTTGTTGATGTCATTCGTTCTCTCAGCTTGACAAACATAATCGAATAAGAGGACCAGGTGGTCGCTAGAACCCAATGGAGTTTCGTAGCTCAGATTTTCGACGGCATGTTCCTCACTCGTTAGTATTAGATCCAGGACAGATGGCATGTTACCATCTCTATATCTAGTGTTATCAAAGACGTGGTTATAAAAAGGAATATCGAAGATCAGTTCTTGAAACGCATCGTCGAGCGAATTCGTTGAAAGAGCATTTTTCTTCATCAAGTTTGGAAGGTTGAAGTCTCCCATAAACAGGAGTGGCGTTTGAAATCTGGCAGCCAGAAGTCGAATTTTCTGGAGTAGTTCAACATTGTGCGCGTCACTTGCGCTTGGAGCCCGATAAATCACGCCAACAATGCAATCATCTCCAGTAGTCAGCTTAATTGAGCACCACAGAGTATCCTGTACACGTAGGTCAATATCGTCAATTTCTCTGCAGGATAACTGTTGGTTGTAGTAAAGTGCTACGCCACCGCCGCGTCCCGCACGGTCTTGACGGAGAAGACACATTCCTTTCAATGCCAATTCATTGTCTGATAAATGAGGTTCAAACCATGTTTCGGTAATTGCAACTAAGTCCGGTGAGTGCTGTGTACATACGGTATCAAGCTCCTGTATTTCGTTTCTCAGACACTGCGCGTTTGTATAGAGACACTTTATGGTTTTATGGGTTAACAATGATGGACAATGTGAAAGACTAGTTTTAGTTCCAAGTTGTGATATGTTTGGCAAAGATTGAGGGTTAGTATGCATAAATTCAATCCGGTTCACAGTATACAGCTGAGGCGTTGAAGTCGTTTCTACTTTTCCGACTCAGCATGAGTCGGACACAGATCGTTTTTTGGAGAGCTAATTGAAATGACTTGACTTGGGCTTGTGAGTGGTATACTGTCTGCAGGATCTAGTTTATTTGTTTTCGGAGCACTCATTCTGACACCACTTGCTAGCTCGGTACTGTTCTGAGTGGATTGTGCTCAAATTAAATCAGTCATATTGCTAGTCAGGAAGGTGATTTTAAGCGGTCGGGGTCCATCCCCTTTGTATTGGATGGACTTGGGTATCCGGAACGTATCTAATGCGACAGTTTCGTTCACATCGATAGTTCCGGATATAAACTTCCATTGTTGTTTATCGTGTTTTTCTGTTTGATTAGGTGCTAGATTTTCAGCACACTCAGTAACACTAAGCAGTACTACACTTCGTGAACTTCTTGCTGATGCCGGATCGGAGGCTTTTGATTTTCGTTCCCACCATGGGAGATCAGCGAAAATACGGATTTTTGAGCCAGCAACACTCCTTAATAAGTATGAGTCTAATAGTATGTTTTTCAGGTCGTTTTCGTTCTCCAATATCACCTTGATTAATCTCGGATCACCCTGGTGGGTTGATTCCGGGTGTCAACTTAAACGAACTATAGCTGAGGGTTTAATGGGAACCAGGTTCATCATGTGACAGAGTCTGCTCCATTCGGCTATATCGTGCTGTTTCCTGTCGTCGAACAGTGCACTATTTGTTTCAGGAAGGTTAGTGCTAATTACGCTGAGCCTATGGGTCTTCTTCATTAAACCACCAGCAGGTTGCACCGGTGCTGGTCGATGAGGTGTCTCACTGTTGACTGTATTCGTTTTCCTCTTTACATTCACAGCAGATGCTGTCTTACGCGACTTAGTAACGAAATCATCTCTATGGCTCCTTTGTTGTCGCATTGGATCACCACTAATCACCGAAGATGCACCACTAACCAAAGTTGACTTTTGTGGTGTTTTATCGGCGTTTGCTCTATCGCTGATTTCCGCTACGGGCGATGATGCATGAAAAACCTGTTCATTCGCGATTATAGCAATTTCAACTCGCTGTAGACTTTGCTCTAGAGCAGACATTCGTTTTTCGATTTTGTCTTCAAAGTCTTTAGATTTCTCTAAATCGAGAGCTGATATTGTCCTACAAACGGTGTCTTTAGTGTTGTGGCGAACGCCTTCATTCGATTGTCTACAGTTAATACAAACAAAACAAACAGATGGATGTTTCTCGTCGTTCACAAGACGCACACAGTCATTAGTCAAATTGTTCTCACATGACGCGTATTGACGGAACCCGCAAAAAGTACATTTAACTGAAACGCTATCAACGCTTACCGGGGTTAGACATGTGATGCATAGGTCACACGGATCCCGTGTCGCGGTCACAGCGAGATCGATCGATTTGTTTGTTTGGGCAGTGGACCTCGTTAAACGTTCGCACATGTTCATGAGCTGCGTAGGGCTTGCCGGTTGATCGATAACTGATGTTTTGCAAGTTAAGTGAGCTGCCAGTGGTTGCTGTCGTGGTTTCGGCATTGAACAAGTAATTCGCAATAACTCGATGATTACAGAAGATAGAATATGGAGCAAGGTGTCAAAACCTGTAGCTCAATGTGATGTTCTAATGATAGCAAAATCCACAGGGTAACTTGTTCTGCGAGAATCTTTGTACGCGTGAACAAATTGGCTTTTTCCGTCAAAAATGGTAACTTTGCTATAGTTCAACTTAAGCGATCGAAAAGTATGAAATCCGATAGGCGTCGTAAAGTGGTAGACAGAATAATTTAAACGGTATAAATCCGAACAGATGCAACGAAGATACAGACAAAAATTGTCAGAGCAACGAAAAATGCGACCGCACGTGGAATGACCGATGACCCACCGGCGCTAATCATCAATTTATCATTAGGGCGTGTTAGGTTACCTCAGGATTAAAAGTACGCATTATCAAACCAATGTATAAGGACGGTGAAACCAGTGATCCGGCTAACTACAGACCGGTTACTTTAACTCTGGTAGTTGGGAAGACTCTGGAACGACTGCTGAAAAACAGATTGAAGATTTTCTCTTTACAATCAGTCAGCTTACATCTGCTCAGCATGGTTATACGACAAGATGATCCTGCGTATCCAATCTCATCACTGATCGCGAGCACTGGTGTGCTAAACTTGATCTGGGCCACCCGGTAGTCACTGCCTCCATGGACTTTAGTAGGTCTTTCGACCGTGTTCCATTTCAAGCTTCGTGCTTGTAGTAAAAAAACTTGATATGGGATCCAACGCTTCTGATTGAAGACAAATTAGTAAAACGTTGCTAAAGCATAGGCGGTAGCTTGGGCAGTGTGGGTCAATCCATTAGGTGTTATTACAGAGAATACACCTGGTTTGATCTTTGATCGTTCATTGACTATCTTGTAGAAAAGCTTAGTATTCTTTTTCATTCTCTTAAGCAAGTTCCATTGGAATTGCATGCGATTTTCTCTTACAAAAGTCGTGACTTGATTCCGTATCTAACAGAATTGGTTCCAAGTTTCTTCCATACCAAACTTCTTTGAGTTACCCAAGACTCTCACTTAACAGCTAACCATTTCTTAGTTCTACTCCGAATAACAAACTGGTTGTCATAGCTTCATTTGTGTGGTACAAAAATCGAGTTTTCTCAAATCTTCAAATTCAGATAATTTAAAAACGCATTGTAATATGAGCCAGAATCCATTGAATCAAACTCATGACTGTGCATCCCTGAGACTGATATTTAAGGATTCAAATTGTATTTTCCTTATGACTTTCGTCTGTTCGCTCTATCGATGCACACTACATACATAATTAAACAAAAGCACCACATGATCACTCTTTCCCAGTGGTGCCAGGTATTGTTTATCCTCTACCGCGCTTGCCTCAGACGTTGGGACAAGGTCAATGGTTGAAGGTTGGTCAAGACCCCGCCAGCGAGTTGGCTGGTTAACGTGATTGTGCAGTGGAGCGATTTCTATAACCTCCTCGAATTTATGTTCAATCAAATGCAGGGAGTGCTCACCTCTTGAAAACAGATGCGGGAGATTAAATTCGCCAATGATCAGCAATTGCGTAGTCTGGCATCTTGTGATGTGTTGCAAGGATTCGATTAGCTTATGATTAAATGAGCTTTCGGATGATGGCGAGCGGTAAATGATGCCGATCGTACATTCATCTCCATTGACTAGTTTCACTGAACACCACATCGTATCAGGAAAGCGGAAGTCAGAATGATCGATGACGATACACTGCGCTAAACGTTCGGGATAGTAGACTGCGACTCCACCACCAGATCTTCGATCGCGATCGCGACGGACTAGTGACATTTTCGGAATCAAAAGCTCAGCATCAGTCATGCAGGGCTGGAACCAAGTCTCTGTATCTGTAACCAAATCAGCGAAAGTCTATCACAAGCTCACATAGTTCAGCTAATTTGTTAGTTAAACACTGAGCATTTGTATATATGCACTTGATCGTATTTATCTTACACAATGTCGGATGGTGTACTGTAGCTATTAGTCCGAATGGCGATGAACTGCTCCACAAATATCATACAGAGACTGCTAAAAGTTGCGGCGAGATTGTAATCATGAATGTGAGATTTGAAATGTCAGGTTGTTACTGTGGGTCAGGAGATTGAAGCAATATTAAAAGGCGAAAAATCCAAGTCTTGTTGGGCGCTTAAAGGGGAGATTATGCAATCCATCAACCATTTCAGTTGCCCTATGATAAATACTTTGGAGAAGCGAGATGTATTTTTTCATCCATTGTGTCCAAGCTTGTACTGTATCGTCTACAAATGGATGTATATATTTATTGAATATCTTCGACAATGAGTGCGGTGGTTAAATATGTATGAGAAAGAGTAGGTTTTCTCAAATTATAAAGTATTGCACTTGCAAAATTTGAGGAGCATCTGGAATTAAATTGATCATTAGTGCAGCTTATTTAGGTCTGCTTCTAGGCAATATTTAACAGAGTTGACCAATGTCCAAATGTTAACATCGTTGGCGGAAAAAACAAGTTTACATCGTATTGCTTTCGGTTGATCATTTATAAATAGTGAGAACAGTATTGAACCGAGTACTGAACTTGGTGGGACAACGCTCTGTGCTTCAATATTGAAGCAAATTTTTTCATCTATCCTGACTTTCGCCTTTTGCTGAGAGATAACTTGTGAACCATATTGGAAGATTTCCGGTGACGCCACCAGCATCTTTTTAAGTAGTGAGGATTGATCAAGTCGATCGGAATATTTAGATAAATATAAGTAAGATGCATATACGGAACTCACTCCGTCTAATGCTAGCGTGCAATTCGTGAAAGTTGTGAGAAACTTAGACGGGCATGAGTGTGATTCTCTAAATCCATTTTATGTTTGAGAAAGAATTTCATAGCTCTCGAGGTGCATGATAACATTTTCACACTCCAAGCATTCCAACACCTTAGATGGTGATGACGGTAGTTTTCCGGATTTGAACGATGTCATCTTTGTAGATTAGTGTAATTACACCGGTTTTACAGTGAGCTGGTACTTTTCCATTGTTTATTTTGTGTTTAAATAAATCACATATTGGGCCGCAAAGCCGTACCTCTTATTACTTCAGAATAACCAGCGTTATTCCATCTTACCATTGGATTTGTTGAGTTATATCCTGCTTTATCACTACCGTAAAATTTACATGGACATTACTTGGGATTCCCAAAGTTGCTAGCAGGAATACATCCTTTGAACAAATGATTTGCTCATAAAATTTTGATTCAACATCAGGCTTATCTCATACATTATCTGACAATCCATACGCTGCCCTGATTAGAAAAACTCCCGGTTTAACCTTCATCACTTTGTTTACGATCGTGGAGATTATTTTAAGGTATCGTTCCATCTGATCTATCTGCATAAACTGGTGATATTGCTTGTCATCGCGAATGAAGGACGTCACATTATTTCGGACAGATCGAAAATGTTCTCAGCATTTCGAGCGATCCTGTTTGTAACCCATGCCCGATTTAGCATGGCTATAAACTTTTAAATGCGGCTGCGTAATTTTATAGCAAAAGTTCTATTTTTTATTTTCGGAGTATAGGCCGAATTTTCATGTACGTTAATACCGATGTAAATTAAGAGGCTGAAACATTTAATTTCTGCATTCGTAAGATAGAGGTGAATCTCATGTAGATTCGTGTATGCTTCGCGAAATCCAAAGTAATCGATTCTTCCGATGTGCCCGGCGTCATTGTTTGCCATCGCGGCTTTGCACACGTATTCAAAAAAACATCACGAGGTGGTCACCTAGCCACAAAGGACTATGACACTTCAATGACTAAACTTCTGTTGATTCGTATGTAAGAATCGAATCTAAGTTTGAAGATTCTTCGATGCCTCTCTGCTGAGTGAATGAATGTAGCGGTTTTAAGGTGAACGAGTTTATTTATCTTGCTGAATTTGTACTCAATTGATTGCTACAGGTACAATATATTGGCTTAAAGCTTTGGAAATTTTAAATCACTCATTATTTATTTATCTATGTATTTATGTTTGACCTTAACATTTGTATAATTACCGTTTTATTTGATGTACTAATTCATGAAAACAAATGATCATGAATGGCATGACTTGGTGTATCCAAGAATATACATCATAAGTAGTTAGGCTCCGCTCCTGATTCCCAGCGTTACGCATTATTTCTAGCAACATATCGTTGTGTGAACTATATGATGTGGTTAAGCTGTAAATAACACCAAGAATGCAGTTCATTCCCGATTTCAGACGCAAACTACACTACATGGTATCCTTCAGCTCAAATCGTGTATCTGATAACATTGTGCAATTAAGACGCTATTAGTAATACACAGCTACTCCAACACTTGTTCTTTAGTGGTCTCGCCAAGAAGGATCTTATTGGGAATGACCATCTCGAAATCATGCACTTGAACATGAAACCACTTCTCCGTTACAGCAATAATGTTAGCACTAAACGGACTTATTTCAGCTATTTTATTCCGCAAACACTACGGATTTGTGTTTAAACTGTCAATAGTGGTGTCGGTATATAGCGATGATATATGGATAGTATCTATTGGCCCGACCCACTGAGAACCGGACCTTTGCGCTTTTTGAAACGTCTTCTAAGTTTGAGTTTTCGGTGGCTTTGAACGGCAATGCTTCAGCTTGTGCTTCTGCGACTGCCCTAAATCTGCTTAGTCTGACGTAAGTAGGGATATTTTTCCTGTGCCGTCGCCAAGTGTGTCTGACCAAGTCTGTCATTGCAATGGTTAAGAAAGTGAGTTACAAGAGTGGTAGTACATCACCGTTGTCTCTGTGTATTAGCAAAACGTTTCTTGCTGGGTTCTTGTATGTTGGTACAGATTACACGGAGATTATTTGAAATCTTTTGCGCTGTGACATTTGGATTTGAATCATATGCTTTCAATTGAACCTTCAGATCAGCTGACGGCTTGGTCTTCGTAACGAGAAATATCGCAGTTTTTAAGATACGTGGTGCAAAGTTCGCTTCCGAAACGATACTCACTCAAATGGTCAATAATCATCCTAAACGATATTACAGCTACGTTTAAGCTGGAATCTTAATGAGAAGAGAACTCGATAACTTGAAAAGAGACGATGGCTCTGCCGTCATTGGAAGCAACAAAGTCTTAATTGATTTCCTTGCATTTTCACAGCGTGGCTACGACGAGATGATTACTGGAATGTTTCTGCGCCATCACTCCAGTGTGCACTCAAAAATCGCCCCCTCTACACTGACATTACATTAGAGATACACAATTTAAAGATTATATTGATCAACCTAACTGCTATTAACTTGATACGAGATACATTTTTGCCATGTGATCAACTAGATGATAAGAGAGACGAATCCAACGGAGGCACAGAACAGTACAAAACAGGATGGTTATGAAATGACGGGGGCGAGACTCAGTACACAGGTTTACTGGTGCTACTACTGACACGGCCAGTTTTTATATAGAGAAAAAGGGTGTGTGCTAAATATTCCATGCAGAGTAAGACAACACCTGTTCGTATCATGACATTAAGGCGTAAGGTTATACCATATCACATCAATCAAACGAACTGTCCGGATAGGGCCAATACAGTTGTCGCGCGTGTCTTGGTGAGGTCGCCTGGCTTGCTAATTATCCCTCTTAGTCCGACGTTAACTGGATGTGATGCTTCAGTGTTTTCCGTTTTGTTAACGGAGAATCCGAATGTGCCCAGTAATGTATCCAGTGGGACGATAACAACAACCGTTGGGTTTAATTGTTGATTGTTAGGGACAGGACGTAATTAGTTGCGATGGCGCACCCATTCACCAGCTGTAACGGTCACTTCATATAGAACTGAACCTCGAAGATTAGTGATGCGTCTGAAAACCCGAGGGTTTATGTTTGCGCGATAGTCACGAACCCAAACATATGTCCTATTACTTAGTGGATAACTGTTACTTACAGAACGTTCTTCTCTGTATTTAGTTTGAGTTAGTTACATACTCGTTAGAATTGTCCGCAATTTGCGCCTTACGAGGTTTTCTGCTAGCCTGGATGCGGTGCTGACCGGTAGACTAGGATAAATATTTGATGCACTTTTATAGTTGTCCCCTTCCAACGCGCTTTTATGATTGCCCGTTTGAAGGTGTCAACAAAGCATTCTGCTTGAACATTGGATTGGGAGCGGTAAGTCGGAGACCGGAGCTGATTAGCAATACTGGATTAATTAAAATGAGGAGACTACAAATGTTAAGCATTGCCAGTTAATGTTGTGTTATTAATAAGCTTTGGTTTGAAGAAACATTTGATGGATGTGTAACGTGTGGATGAATCTGCAAAATAATAAAGCATTCTTTGATTTGTAATACTAATGTGTTGGTTCCCATAATGCAAGATGTTGCACAAATATTGCCATAATATTCATATATTTTTATATCGATTTAAGTCGATCCAAAATGTTGATCGTTAAACGAAAACATTACTTTGGGTCCAATAATATTTATACAATTGAAACATTGGTTTGGGGGATAAGCTGTCAATTCCAAAAATGCTCAAATAGCGATCGTCTCATATTGCTTCTGACAACCAAGCTCAGGTCCTTGCCTGCACGCGTGGTAGGCAGCTTACTGACGACTAAATTCCAGCTTGTTTCGCGTAGGGGCAACTCGTAATTGCACGAAGGCGGTAAACCTAAGAGAAGAAAAACCCTTATCTCAAACCTCCACTGAATTGTGGCTATATTAAATCCATGGAAAAGCTGCAAGTGTCAACCTCGATGAGAATTCTGATGCAGGAGTTTCGTTAGGTTGTCCCAGAATGTATTCAACGTCTTGCTGCTCACTGTTGCTGTCCAAACGATTCACCCTAGCTTTTCCTATGGTTTGAGTTTTGTTTTGGTTCAGAAGCACTTGCTTCGCATTCTAAGGCTAGTTATACATATTGGATTAGCCTCGCGTACATCACCACGAATCAATGAAGAGCTCTCTCCATTCCGGGTCTACGGATAATAAATCGGTAAGCAGCATATACCGAGTAAACGCTATGGCTGGACTAGCGTGAAGATCAGTGCCTGAAAATGCTACCGTCGGTGTGAGATATGCTCAGGTGCAGTGAACTGACCACTATAATAATGTACCACGAAAGTAGGCAATAAGGCATAGGAAAATTTAGATTTTTAGCGGTGTCCAAAACGTGTACGAAGTTTCACAGAAGCAATCACGGAACGCGGGTGAATATAATTTATACCAGAGGTCAATTGTTTTTAAGTACAGTAAAACAAGGTTTTTACACAGGTCTCATTCGACACCAACCAACCGCTCCAATCTGCAGCTTCCAGTCAACAATGTGTCGTCTCATTACGGTCTGCTATCCATAATTAGGTGCATGAGGATCAAGAATCGACCGATAATCAGATTATAATGTTCCGCACCAGCTAAACAAATTACCAACTAACACATATCTGCTCTAATACTGGCAACATGGAACGTCTTGTTCAAGCTCTCATGATTTCAGGTCAATGTTTTTGAGATAACATAGGCCCAAGGATATCAAATTTGGTTTGCAATGAGATGAACAATATGAAGTTCGACGTGGCTGCCCTGCAATTGACGCGGTTACCGAAGACTGGTATGTTAACTGAAAGAGATTACACATTCTTTGCAAAGGAAGGCTGTGATGAACATCGAATGTATGGTTTCGGGTTTGTCGTGCGAAACAGTCTACTGTAAGCAGCAGAACTAAGCAGCAGCGGGATCGAACAGATTCGCACTTTAAATGTGAAGTACAGTTCTGGCACCATGATGCACCAATGCGATCTGCGACGCCTCAAAAACGTGCCGCTAGCTAAAACATTCAACCACATCAGCAGGGAGTGTATTATCAAAATGCTCGTTCAAATATGCTGCGCTCCAAGCTGCTCAACCACGTTATTTCGGTCCACTTGGGGATGAAGTTCTAAGTCCATTTTATCGGTTGCATTTCAGAAGACTTAGAAGTTTACCGAGTCGTCACACAAGTGAGTTTTCTTGCTACCACACGTTAAGGTCAAAATCACAAACTAAGGTACGTGATGTGCTCATCCGTGACCTGTTAGTTCCCGACGATGCAGCCTGTATTGCTTACTCAGAAGAACACATCAAGTCGCTAATATACTGATTTTCGTCTGCATGCAAAAACGCTGAGCTGAAATTCAGCCTAAGATATTAGAAAGTCCTCGTTCAAGGGATTGTATTGCATTCTATTATCACTGCTGAGAACTTTCAATTTAAATCAGTATGGCATTACATATATCTTGGTTTAACCGTTGCTAAAACCTCCTGCTAGACATGAAGTTATGTGGATAGGCAGAGCAGCTATCACTGTGTCCTTATTAAATCCTTGTGTCTGGTGCAACCACGAGTAAACTGTGAAGAAAAAGATGAGCGTAAATACTTTATTTTACAGCAGTGAAACCCTGATAGTCCACGCAACACATGAACTAAAGGCTAATGATTTCCATCTACGAAGCATCTTTCGTATCTTGAACAGAACTGGAAGTCGATGTCCTTATTCATTAACGCGTTGAGAAAATATGGAGCTGTAATTGGTTATCAGATGCCATACCAGACTTCGCCTATCAGAATTTATGGAAGAGGAAGCTTATCCCTAATCCACTGTTGATACAACTGCTATCGGAACAATAATGCCCCAAGAATATGTTCATCTGATCCAGCTTTAGAACAGACAAATAATCCAAAATTTCATACCCTGCTGTGTTAGATAGTCGCTTTTCAAGGGCATGAAGAGGATTATAAAATTTATTGTTATTACTCCAACGAAAAAACGCTTCATATTCGATATTCATTCATTTATCTTGACGAAATTAACATAGAATCCATAATCCTTTCTGATATTTGACCACCGTTTAAAGTTCGTAATTAAAATACGGAATAATCGCAGAAAACCTTGTGAAATTTATAACGTGTTTCCTGAAAACTTTTTCATACCGTCAAAAAGTTTGATTAAATTTTCAAGAAAATATTTTCTCATACTTTATTTTCAGTTCGAATTCATGTTTGTCTCAGTAAATTTTGATGGTTTGGTTGACCCCTGGTGATGACTCATGCCGTTGACCTATGCAACTTTCTAAACCATCAAAATGCTCATTCTCATACGCTTTTTCCGATTTTCATTGCTCCTGCTTCGAATTAGTCACCGGAGAAAATCTGTGTGCTTCATCACAGCATTGGTAGTTCTCAAGATTTTTTACACTAGTTTATCGAAATATCACTTGAATGTTTTTTCGCAAATTCAAGGAAGAAAGTGGCATTTTCTAATCTAATTTGATGTATCCGTGCCGGACAATCAGTGTGATGAGATAATGTTTCATTTAATTAATCTAAGTATTATTCATTCTTGTTTGAAGATTTCATCAAGTATTTCGATTCTAGTGGTGTGCAAGTTGGAGTGATGTCAGCACAACAACATATTGGTTGTTAATAAGCATACTGTGTGCTTACTGGTAATCACATTTATGAATCTCAATTCAAAAATCGTGGTTCTTTTTAACAACCCGAAATTAAAGTGGCATTCTAGTAGACATTTGTTTAATTTCACATCAGATATTCCAGATTCAACTGTATTTGTCAGTGTCACGCTTAATCATTGAATTATTAATCAAAACTGATGCTGAACGTCAACTGTATTGCACTGGTTTCACTCTCAGTAGAGCTTGTTCTTTAGGCTTTCAAGGCCAAGAATGCAACAAACTTCGTTTCTCTCAACGTATTTTTAAAATATATTAGTTATTCGCTTCGGTCTTGCTTCTCGAAGGTCATATACTACACAGTTGTAGATATTGAATAATCTTTTGACTCCTTAACGTATGTCAATCATTTCGATATTATTTATGATAGTGTTCTCCGTCGAGTGCGAAAAATAAAGCAAGCGGATTTCGCTTAGTATACAACATAATATAATGAAGAATGTCGCAGTATATCTGTCTCTGCCTGTAATACGCAATAGTAAGATAGGCGTTTGTTTTGTTTCTAAATTGTACGCTGCTCAACAGTATAGCTATATATTCATTACCTGCAGATCGCATTTCCATTACATGAAGTTCATATCACACTTACGTGATTGACTGAACTTTTCATTGTTAAAGAATTTCTGTTTATTTCTACTAATCGTTGATACAATGTTCTTTCTAACAAAATTCTGACATTCTTGTACAACATCTTGTCCTCTGTTGCTATTTTCACGTATATATATCCTTTCTCGTCACGTATACACACCACAACACATTTCGGAAGAATAAGTTCCATACAAGATTTTCACGGTAATTTTAGCTGATTAAATGGTCCATAACCTTCGCAGATATTAGCCTAGTGAGGATTAAGTTCTCAGAAACAAAGCAGAGTCGTGGATCACCCTTCATGGTTCGAAGGCTAGCTAATTTACAACTAGACTTTGAAATTGACGCAAATATTGAGATTAACAACAAACTTAATTTAATAAGGAAAATTAAAATAAATATTATCACGTTAATCATTCTAGCATGTTACCTTTAAGCTTTGAAACAATGCAATCATTTATTTATTCATACTGATGAAATTTATCTACATTGAAATTGCCTATTGTGATAATCACCCGATATAGTTATCAACCAAAATAATATGGACATTTGTCTGTATTTAATTATTTACTAGTGTGTTACCATTTCCATTAAATTCAATTCGACTCTACATCATAATACAATGGGATTTAAGATGAATTAGCTCTTGTTGTGGTCACATAAAATTTCTTCTTCTCTTCTTCTTCCTCAATTCGAATTTTCGACGCGGGACCCAATTTATGTTCAGATTTAAATTGAGCGTCTGCAATATTTCCATTTTCTCGATTTAATGATCATTACGTCGTGAGATTTTGAATCAATCACTTTTTTCTAATTTTATTTGTACTCGAGCAATAGTATACACATGGCTATCCTTCATCTAATTTTCGGTAGTAAAAACGTTTGTTGCCTTCGTTAAATATACACAATCGCCTGTAACACTGAGAATGACAAAAACGCCCTATTAGTTCCCTTGTCGTAAGCTTCATGTAAAAACGAGAAAACATATTTACATCTAACGTGCAAGGTTATGAGAGTATGCGTCTTTTTCATTAGGCTACGCTTAGAGAAAGAAAGTAATGTTACCAGTAATACACTTAGGATCTCAAGTCAAAATCTGTTCTATCCCTCTGGTGATTGATCCTGCTGCTTCTAGCAGATTGCTTCGCACGGCAAACTCAACTCCATGCAGTCGAGGTTCATCTGAGCCTGTTTCTTTCCACGAAATCTTCAATCATTTTATGTTATCATACCAGTGTCTGGTAATTGCGACTTCTGCAGGGCATCCACGTGGACCTACAACCTTTTTGCTCATTGTTTATAATAGCTGTTTTTCTGATGCAACGGATATCCGAGAGCCCGTCACTAAATCCTGGAACATAAACCGGATGCTCCAGTTCCCCAGTTACAGACCTGAACTTTGTTGTTTATTATTTCGTTTCGCAGAAAAATACAGTCTGCTTGTCGTTTGATTCCTAATTTGGATAGTGGACCATGGCGAGACCGCACATTATTGACTGGGCTGCGCATCTTCATATTGCCGGTATCCTTCCGATTAGAACTGATAATCTCTCCCACTGTCGGAAGCAGTCGCAGGCGCTGAGCTTTACGCCAATCGAGCAATTGCTTTTAACCGATATCTGCTGTATACCGTTTTATTAACAATATAAGCGGAATAGATTTTCTTCTCCAATATTCCGTTGAGATGTAAGCACGGGTAGTTCAAAATGGAGAACAAGATCTTGCTCATACAGCAAGCGATCCCTCATTACGACACCGCTAGAACCAAAGGAAAAGTTGGGATGATGATATTAGACAACGATGCCGTCGCATGTGTTGAGAAGACGAAATCGATTACAACTTCGGTCTGCCTAACAGTATTTTAGATTCCGATTATTCCTCGAGGATGTGTCCTGGAACATTTCCATGATTGGATTTAGCCATAAGGTATTTGAGGTTTGAGATAAGAGTTTTCCGTCACCTAGGTGGACAGCATTCATTGACTTACGAGTTCCAACTGCCTGAAGCGAGCTGCTTAATTCGGCGTCAGCCAGCTGCATTCGCCCCTTCTCTTGTCAGTAGAAGCAGTTTCGCCGGGTCAACCAGGACGTGGCGTGCGAGCAAGGAGCTAAACTTGGTTCTCAGAAGCTATGTGAGACACGCGCCGCTGGTGTATTTTTGGAGTTGGAAGATTATCCGCATAACCGCTACGGTCCTGAAAACGTGGAAACATGATTAAGTGCGAGCTCAATTTGATGCGAGTTTTCATGTTTGCACAGTTATTTAAAGAAAAATGAACTTTCGCGTGTCATTTCCGTCTGCACATTATTGTCAACAATCTGATTACCAAAACCAGAATTAAATGGAGCGGTTTGAAAATGTTTTGGACCAAGGGCTTTCTTGATCACATCATACATATCGTGAACATTTCAAGAATAAACAGCGTTTTGGATACCGAAGATAATTTCAGTTCAATTTTTATTTGTACGTCGTATTGCAGTTTGTTGGATCCCATTTCTAGCTGCTATTACAAGTCGTCATTTTCATCTGTTGGCATATTTTTGAACTTTATGAATGCACACCGTGTCTGGCCAAAACCGCAGTCATATCAGAAGCGTTTGGTTCACACCAGTCGGTTGTTCGAGCTTCCTTCGGACCGTAAGTGGAAAGTGCGACTCGGCATATGCAGATTTTCAGCGATTCCCAGTATCAGGGGTTTGTCTTGTTGAACTCTGCTGTGAAGGCTTTTGCAAATCGCGCAGCGCGATTTATTTTCTCACTTACTTACATACTCCTAACGTTTTATATGTAGATGTAGAGGATTAAAATGAAAAAAATTAATCAGATATTGTGAGTTCAAAAACAACTCAAGAATGAAAACCTTTGTTGAGATTTCATCTAAATAATTGATGTCTCTATGTGAATATGAAGCAAAGTAAACCGAGATTGGGTCTTGTACAAAGGCAAGCCTAGGATCTAAGAAGACCTGCAACTGATTAAGGCAAAAATTTGCGTTTGCTGAGATTCGAAATAACAAATGCTTAGGAAAATGCTTGGAAAGAAGGTGACATTAGAGAACAATCTTATAAAGCATATTTGTTACGAGACAATGAGGAAAATCAACAAAAATTACTTTACAGACAAGGCAACAGCTGCGGAAACTGAATCAAATCCTGAGACAAATACAAGTGACATTTCAAAAATGTTATCTGCAGGAAATTTAAATGTATGACTCACTATTCAGATACATTTATCACGGTAATATAATAAGATGAGTCGACGTAATCGATAGAACTTTATAATTGAATAGTGGTGTTGCAGTAGGTGCCAAATTGTTAATATTAATAATGATTCACCTCCCTAGTTAAAACATTTAGTATCGAACATATTTGAAGACCATGCCCTAAAAATGGGTTACGTCATCAAGTTTCAAAATGAGTTTTGAAATTATTACAAAGGAGACTGCATTTCATAAATCTTGGTTTAACCGTTGCTGAAACATCCCTCTAGAGATTTATATGCGGATTGACATAGCAGCTATCATTGTATCCTGAATGAATTCTTGTGTCAGGTGCAACCACGAGTATACTGTAAAGACAAAGATAATGGTGCGTGGTAAATACTTTATTTTACTGCAGTGAAACCCTGCTAGTCCACGCAAGACATGAACTAAAGGTGAATGCTTTCCATCTACGAAGTCTCTTTCGAATCTTGAACAGAACTGGAAGTAGATGTTCTCATTCATTGGCGCGTTGAGAAAATATGGAGCTGGACTTGGTTATCAGATGCCAAACCATATATGAAAGAGAAAGCTTATCGCTAATCCACTCTGGATACGACTGCTATGGGAGCAATAATACCTTGAAATATGATCATCTGATCCAGTTTTAGAAATGACAAATAATCCAATATTTCATAACTTGCTGTTTTAGATAGTCGCTTTTCAAGGGCATGAAGAGGATTATAAAATTTATTGTTATTACTCCAACGAATAAACGCTTCATATTCGATATTCATTCATTTATCTTGACGAAATTAACATAGAATCCATAATCCTTTCTGATATTTGACCACCGATTAAAGTTCGTAATTAAAATACGGAATAATCGCAGAAAACCTTGTGAAATTTGTAACGTGTTTCCTGAAAACTTTTTCATAACGTCAAAAAGTTTGATTAAATTTTCAAGAAAATATTTTCTCATACTTTATTTTCAGTTCGAATTCATGTTTGTCTCAGTAAATTTTGATGGTTTGGTTGACCCCTGGTGATGACTCATGCCGTTGACCTATGCAACTTTCTAAACCATCAAAATGCTCATTCTCATACGCTTTTTCCGATTTTCATTGCTCCTGCTTCGAATTAGTCACCGGAGAAAATCTGTGTGCTTCATCACAGCATTGGTAGTTCTCAAGATTTTTTACACTAGTTTATCGAAATATCACTTGAATGTTTTTTCGCAAATTCAAGGAAGAAAGTGGCATTTTCTAATCTAATTTGATGTATCCGTGCCGGGCAATCAGTGTGATGAGATAATGTTTCATTTAATTAATCTAAGTATTATTCATTCTTGTTTGAAGATTTCATCAAGTATTTCGATTCTAGTGGTGTGCAAGTTGGAGTGATGTCAGCACAACAACATATTGGTTGTTAATAAGCATACTGTGTGCTTACTGGTAATCACATTTATGAATCTCAATTAAAAAATCGTGGTTCTTTTTAACAACCCGAAATTAAAGTGGCATTCTAGTAGACATTTGTTTAATTTCACATCAGATATTCCAGATTCAACTGTATTTATCAGTGTCACGCTTGATCATTGATTTATTAATCAAAACTGATGCTGAACGTCAACTGTATTGCACTGGTTTCACTCTCAGTAGAGCTTGTTCTTTAGGCTTTCAAGGCCAAGAATGCAACAAACTTCGTTTCTCTCAACGTATTTTTAAAATATATTAGTTATTCGCTTCGGTCTTGCTTCTCGAAGGTCATATACTACACAGTTGTAGATATTGAATAATCTTTTGACTCCTTAACGTATGTCAATCATTTCGATATTATTTATGATAGTGTTCTCCGTCGAGTGCGAAAAATAAAGCAAGCGCATTTCGCTTAGTATACAACATAATATAATGAAGAATGTCGCAGTATATCTGTCTCTGCCTGTAATACGCAATAGTAATATAGGCGTTTGTTTTGTTTCTAAATTGTACGCTGCTCAACAGTATAGCTATATATTCATTACCTGCAGATCGCATTTCCATTACATGAAGTTCATATCACACTTACGTGATTGACTGAACTTTTCATTGTTAAAGAATTTCTCTTTATTTCTACTAATCGTTGATACAATGTTCTTTCTAACAAAATTCTGACATTCTTGTACAACATCTTGTCCTCTGTTGCTATTTTCACGTATATATATCCTTTCTCGTCACGTATACACACCACAACACATTTCGGAAGAATAAGTTCCATACAAGATTTTCACGGTAATTTTAGCTGATTAAATGGTCCATAACCTTCGCAGATATTAGCCTAGTGAGGATTAAGTTCTCAGAAACAAAGCAGAGTCGTGGATCACCCTTCATGGTTCGAAGGCTAGCTAATTTACAACTAGACTTTGAAATTGTACGCAAATATTGAGATTAACAACAAACTTAATTTAATAAGGAAAATTGAAATAAATATTATCACGTTAATCATTCTAGCATGTTACCTTTAAGCTTTCAAACAATGCAATCATTTATTTATTCATACTGATGAAATGTATCTCAATTGAAATGGCCTATTGTGATAATCACCCAATATAGTTATCAACCAAAATAATATGGACATTTGTCTGTATTTAATTATTTACTAGGGTGTTACCATTTCCATTAAATTCAATTCGACTCTACATCATAATACAATGGGATTTAAGATGAATTAGCTCTTTTTGTGGTCACATAAAATTTCTTCTTCTCTTCTTCTTCTCAATTCGAATTTTCGACGCGGGACCCAATTTATGTTCAGATTTAAATTGAGCGTCTGCAGTATTTCCATTTTCTCGATTTAATGATCATTACGTCGTGAGATTTAGAATCAATCACTTTTTTCTAATTTTATTTGTACTCGAGCAATAGTATACACATGGCTATTCTTCATCTAATTTTCAGTAGTAAAAACTTTTGTTGCCTTCGTTAAATATTCACAATCGCCTGTAACACTGAGAATGACAAAAACGCTCTTCTAGTTCCCTTGTCGTAAGCTCCACGTATTAACGAGATAACATTGTTCCTTCTAATTTCCTGTAATTAAAATACTAAACGTTTAATACTCAGGTGACGATTAGCCAAGACATCGAACAGATGTTTAACGTGAAAACGTCCAATCGCGTTCAGTTGCTTCAGTAGTAAACATTTCTTAACAAATCACATCATCGTTGACGTGTGAATTTGTGTATATAAAGCAACGAAAATCTAAGGAAAAACGGATAAAGCGAAATGGATCCGAGAATCACTCTAGTGTTTGGTCTAATATGTGTTTCACTCGCGAGCGCCAATAGCGACCAATTAGGTATGTTCAAATATTCGATACATCGGGAATTGGTCACTGATTTTTCGAAACTTTCACGAAATAATTTCATCTAATTTTGTTTCCGACAGAGTTTTGCAGAGGTAAGATTCCAGTTGTCAGAGGTTGTGCAACGTATTCCATAATTCATGTTTTAATGAGTATTTATGATCTTTTCAGCCGTCAAACAAATACTTACTGGTTAGTATTACTCGCCATATTTCATTGCATGAATTTGTTACGTATCCTAAATTTCCTCAAATCCTTTGTGCTTTCCTCAGGAGGGTTGGGCATTAACAAAAGAAGACTATTGAAAACTGCACTTGATTTTTTCGTAGTAGAGAAGAAATAATCGATTTGAAGCACTAGAGATTGTGCCATGTTGAACTGAAGTTAAACGCTCCGCAAATTTGTTTCCGATAATGGTTGCTTAGTTTACTATCCGTATTCAAGCATTTTACCTCATCTATCAACTGCTGAGCCATTCATATATAATAATTTTCCATACTACAGTAGATATTAATCAGAAAATTGTCAGCGAGTTTACAATGACACAATATCCGTTTTAACTCTCCAGCATTTGATATTTAAGATATATGATTTCTTGGTTCCAAATTGAGATGATTTATGATTCTAATTGCGTTTCTCGCAGATCTATCAAAAATGAGAAGATCTGGTCAGTGTATTCATTGATTTTCGTGTATAAGATTTGCGCAAATGTTTTTATTTTTACGAAATTATTACCAATTTATATTTTCAAGGTAATTTGTAGTTAACAGCCTTAAATTCATTTTTATAGTTCCTCACACAAGCATCACAATTTATTCCTGTTAGACGTATTTGCTCATGAGAACTTTGAAAGAATTCTTTCTACGTTATTTCAAATGTCAGAAACTCGCGAGTGATGAGCTTCCGATGATAACGTTATGACATTTCCTCAGATTTGAGAATACAGAAAAAAATTACCGACACTGGTGAGTTTGCTTCGCACGATTATTGACTAATTCAAGAAACGGTGAAACACATTTGCTTCAAACTGGTAGGCCAAATTCGACCCGGTTGCATAAGCCGCAAACATTTTTAAGTGCAGAGATTGAGATATTTTATATCTGATTGAAATCTTTCTTGAATCAATTAACGAATATCAGGAATTTGAAATTAACTCGCACCCTAGGTGGAGAACTTATGTCTTTAAAATGTTAAGGAGAAATTGCTTTTGGTTTGAATTTTACCGAAATATCGTTAAAGTTGCGTTCGGTTGATTCATTTGTTCAAAATTTCGAAGCTTCATTTAGTGTAGTATTTTATTGATATACTTTGTGCAAGTAATGTTAAGCCTTAAAGAGAATCAGCCAAAGATTATTGATATTCATGTTCTATCTTTATTTCTAGCGGACAAGTTATTCGACGCTGGTGCGTAACTGTTAGACGAAAGTATCCGAAATTTTCCAAGTTTTTTTACACTTTCCCCCCTAGTTTTCAGTTTTTAAGAAACCTTATGTGGTCCTCAGCCAATTTATAGGAAATGAATTTAATATTTTGGATGGATTAAAGTTTCAGAAAAATATATTTTGAAATCTACTTTATACGTAGACAATGCTATTTGATTTAAGTCTATATAGTCATGCTTATCAAAGTGTAGAATTGCTGGGGTTCGTTTACAAACTTTTCATGATGATTTAGTCGGTTTTTCTCGCGTTATAGATATGAAAAATGCCTGAAATGTAAAAGAAAACTCCTGTATTTAGAACGTTCACTCAAAGGCTTCAGTTACCGTTTTCAGCTAATCTTCACAAGTTAACCTAATAATCAAACGAAAATAGAATTTCAATCACTCCATTTTATTTACAATTGTGTACAAAGTTGTTTGAAATTTGAATTGTGTCCTTTAATTGCCTTTTCATTTCAAGTGTTTGACAAGGAGATTCAAATACGTAAGTTTGGATAAAGGAAATATAATTAAATTTTATTTGATACGAGACCTAGTATAAAACTAA
>JACCGJ010014513.1:0-25562 GCA_013407085.1 Atriophallophorus winterbourni
ACCTGCGTGTCTTGCCTGGATGGTCCAGGTTTCATTAAGGCCGAAAGTGAAGCATTCAGTACACACTCGGACTCGAAACCAGTTTTATAAAACCGATTAAAACTGATTTCCATGTAATGATCGTCAAAACCGAAATCGAATAATAAAAACCGGTTTTATTATTTGTAATATTTGTTGTTAGAATACATCGTTTAACCACCATATGTAAACATTCCTTCTGTTGTAAAAATTTTCCGTGAAAAGGAATGCAGAAAATTCATCAAATGTTTACATTTTCATCAACCAATCAAATTGTAATTTACATCGACCCTGGACATTTTGCTGGCCTGGATAAACCCTGGCAGGCTGAATTGATGTCCTAAAATGAAACTAGTTTGGAGATTTGGGAAGTTCATGGAAAAAAGATTCAATTTGACGACATTGTTTGTGGTGTGACCGAAGTGAACTCTAAATTATTTGGTGCTCAATGATGACTGAACTTGGTTGGCTAGACTTTAGCTCTCTGCCATTTTAATTGGTAGGTCACAGAGGCTGAATGAAGTTGCGTGTGCACCAGGAAAAGCATACTGATCCATCAGATAATGTAGATCGCAGGGATCGTATCTTTCTCGAACAGCATTACAGCAACAAACCGTGCTTTACATGTACATTCATGATGAATATCTGTTGGAGCAGCCCAAGAACAACAACAGCAATAGAAGCTACCCTCTCTGAAGCTTCCAAATTCAGCATCATGAATTTCCTATTTCTTTGATTTTTGTCTCCATCGTTGGATGCAGACACTGTGGTCTAAGTTCGCAATCTTTGACGAGTTGGCGTTGCGAATCCTGTTGGAACCACGGGCGACTTCACTGTTTTGTTTCTTTATTCGCAATTTCAATTTAACGTGCAGCTTCGGATGGTAAGTTAAATGAACCAATGTGTAACTTGACATCCTGACTCGCTAGGCCCAAAATTTAGAAACTTTTGGCAGAGAGCAGGCATGTTAATGTGATGTTGCGTTGGTTTTTGACAGTTTCAGTAATCAAACATGTTAGGCTGCAGAAAAATAAAAGTTATTCCAGTGTGAATAATAAATTGCCTCAGTGGATGATCTGCTGAATGATGAATTATCTAAGAGGTCTCCAAGGATCTTCTTCAGGTCAACTATTATAGCTTGGAATGCTTGCTTCATGGTTGGAATTGAGAAAGTTTTCGTGATTGTGGCCAACGTTTCAAGCGAGAGGATTCCGAAACTCCGTCGCAGCATACCTAGAAGCTTGGAAGCACGCTAGTAGATGCCCTAACTATGCACGATGTCTTTTAGGCTGTTGCCCACCCAGACTCCAAGTTCCATTTCCGACTCGGTCTAGCTCAAAATCGTCTGCTCAAAGAGATATTGGTACTGCAATGGCTTATCAATTTTCAGCAACTTGTATTTTTGGAAACTGAATGGTAGCTTATTCCATACCGACCATTCATGGAGAGCATCTAAGTCACTTTGCAGCTGTACACAGTCCGCAGTCGAGTTTATCAGATTCCAAATTTTAATATTATCAGAAAATAGAATCGCCTTGCATGAGAGCGTCTCTGGTAGGTCGTTGATGGAAGCGAAGAAAAGTACTGAAACCTTGCGCTTCGCCACTAGAGGCATCAATGATCTGTGAATGTACCGTGTTTATTCGAACGATTTCCTTGCATCCCGTGAGGTAACTATCGAGTAGCTGTCCGCTGATACCCATCTGCTTCAGCTTTTGTAGTAGTCGAAAGTGCTCAAATCAATCAAAAGCTTTTGACATATCCAGATAGCAAGCGTGGATGCTAGCTCCTTCGCAAACCGTTTGGGTTCAGTCGTTTGACACCGACAACAATTTTTAAAGTATGAGCGAGATTTACGAAAAACCATGCTGTGCTACAAATAGCATATTTTGTGATTCCAAGTGATCAACTATTTTTTCCCTCACTATACGCAGGATTTAAGCTGACAGGACGGTAGTTTTCAGGATCTGAACGTCTACCATCCTGGTAGATAGGTGAAATTAAACGTCTTCCACTCTGTTGACACCGCTCCTTCGTTTGAGAATGGTCAGGCAATTCACTTAATGGTTTTAACAGCTGCTGCACACTGGATTTCAGTACTAATGTTGTGATTCAGTCCGCTCATAGGGATTTCCTAGGGTTCATTCGACTAAAATGTCGTTGTATAATCGCTATTGCGTCAAAGTTGATGGTGGTAATTCTATAGTCGATCTGATCATTAACGGACTAAATATTTTTGCATAGAATTGAGCGAGGCTGTTTCCTTTGCTGAGACTGTTAATCCATCCTCAGTAGGCATAGGGAAAACCCTTGGTTTCACGCTCCATGGAGCATTGACAATCCCATATAGAAAATTAGGATTTCTTTCAATTTACAAAAACAGAAATCGATGGTAATTTTGCTTGTGTTTCTTGATTAGAGTGTTCACTTTGTTTCGAATTGTGCGAAATTTTTGCCAGGAAGCATCAGTCATGATATTTTTGTGTTAAACCCAGGCAGAGTTTCTTTGCCCGATCTATTTTTTCGTGTATCTAAGACGCTTAAAGCGAAAGTCGCTTGTCTGTCGTTCATCAACGAATCGCGATTTTTAATACATTTTTGACTGAAATATTTCCATAAGTGCGGTGCAATGTGTTTTGGTGTTGTGATAGTCAAGCTTTCGCCAATTTACTAACTCGAACGCTTTACGTAAACTCGCATAGTCAATCCTTCTGAATCGTTTTGTCGAATCACATAGTCGTCTAGCGCTTCATACATATTCGAAGCCTAACCCAAGATGATCACTCCGACCGAGTGGGAAATGTAGTCAACACCCCCCAACTGCTGTTGTCGAAGTATGCCACTTTGATTTTCGCAAGGCCTTTGACACAGTGAACCATAGCTATCTTTTGCACAAGCTAAGGATGTGTTGCATCACAGGTGAACAGCATTGATGGTTAGACAGCATTTTAGCTAATCGCACAAACTATGTCAGAATTGCAGGGGTGTGCTCGGAGGAATCAGTAATACTCAGTGGAGTGCCTCAAGTCTCAGCCAACATCCTCAAATGCTGTTGTCTCGGAATTAAGGATTAAATCCAAAACGGACCACAACTCCGATCGTCTACTGTGAGCAAATTCGGATACATGATTATGGAAGCGCGTCGATCAGTTCACGGAATTTACGCTCGAGCGTGTGTAGAGGATGATCTGATCTGACAAAGAGATGAATAAGGCTGAAGTCCCTCATGACCAGTAATTGAGAGCTTCGCATCTGTACGGCGTAGTGCATAGACTCTTATAACCTATCGTTTTGAGCATCCGTCGTGGTTGGATGGCGATATATTATGCCAATTAAGCAGTCGTTCTGTGACTCTGGTGTAAGGCTACACTGAGGGCATCTTCTGATTTGAGGTTGGGATTGTGAATCTTCGTCTACTGGAGACATTCGTGACAGCATATAGCCACAACAACACCTTTTCGTGAACAATCTTCCGTAATAGTATCATGTTGGGGATGGATAGTTCGCTTCCAGACATACAAGTTTGAAAGCAGGTTTCAGTGACATCGACGAGATCGGATGCGTATCATTTGTACAGCTCGGCTAATTCAGCCAATTTATTAAACAAATTATGGGCAGTTGTATAAAGACATTGGAGTGAGATTTTAGCATGTATCAATGAGTCAGTAGCCATATTTATAATACCGACGCTGTCAATTTCGGACCTTTCCATTCAAGTTCCTGCCGTCAAAATCCGTATACAATACGCACTATCAGGTCATACTATTCCTTTAACACAGTTTTATCCAACTTTCCCATTACTGGCGGGTTTTAGGTCAAGAACACATATTTAACCCTGCTGTCTGCAATCTCAACCTGAGGTGAGGCATTCCACTATATCTCGTTCAAACTGCTGCCAGGCCAGTATATCAAATGCCCGAAATTATCTGAAAGCTCCAATGGACGAACACTTCCAAAGATTGTGCATCCTATAACCTGAATGGCCACGCATCACAGCAAACATGTACTACAGGGTGAACCGCAGCTAGGTAAACAGGTATATTATTTTGAAATTGATCCCAGGCCTGTAACAAAGAATATATTTCAACTGTATACATCTATTTATTTATTTATTTCATTTCATCTTCCCCATGAGCATTGGGTAACATACTGGAACCGAGGTAGTCGGGTAATGAAAAAGATTCAAGATTCAAGAATTTATGGTATAAAAAGCTCGTAGCTATACAACACCACAGGATATTCGTATAAGGACAATAAATATATATACAAAATAAATTGAGTCATTAGAAAGATCGACAGTTTTGTAGTTATAAAAAATGTCATGTATTGTCGCTGTATGATGAAAATAATATTCGTTTGGAAAAAGATCATGTTATATAAACGGGATGTAGGGTGGAATTACTACGCATAAATATATTCAATTTGTTCCTGAAAATCCTTTCACTAGATGATTGTACAACATCTGTCGGTAGGGAGTTTCATAGGAAACAAACGCGCAACGAAACGAGGAACCGACGGCAGTTCCGGTGAGAATGTAGAATATCAATTGTCAGTGTGTGAGTACGTGTGGCATGGCTCATTATTTCATAAGTTAGAATTAGATCAAATCGAATCCGTCTGCGATGCAGTGTATCCAAATTATACTGAACCAGTCGATCCTTATATGATAGGTTGCGGGGACAGCCAACCATTTTTGTTGCTCTGTGATAAACCCTATCGAGCAGTTTGATGTACTTTTGTAGCCTTGGTACCCACGCTTGCACTGTGTAATCCATCACTTGGTTAATATGCGTATTTAAGAGCATGGAGAATGTTTCATGGGAAAATGTCCCACAATACGCCGAAGCATACCTAGCATGTGGCATTGCATTGCAAGCTATTCTTAAGACTTCCCCTAATCCATAGACCGAGGTCCTGTTCTATTGTTGTCTATTCCAGTAGTTTCGATCCAAGGTTGTATGAGAATGGGAAATCTTTGCGTATTTGTCACATTTTGCACTCTCTGAAGTTGAATGAAAGTTTGTTCCGCTCTGACCAGCTGTTCAATATATCCAAATCGATTTGTACGCGCAGACTTACTTAATGGGAATCCCAGGGAAATGTAATTTTAGACGATTCATAAATTAATCGGAAAGCGTTTTATTAGATGGAGTGTCGACAAAGTTCTATCAGTAATCGACAATATTGAACAAATAGAGGTTTCATTTAAATTTTATTTAACCTGGCCTGGGAATCTCATTTACAATCATCAAATATGAAACGTTTAGCGGGAATTTCCAAATAATTCACGTTTGTTTATATTCATCGGATTTCAAGGTCACAATATTTAGTGCGCTCCATAAATAATTAGGGAAAAACATGCACACCTCCAAGCGATTCACAATTCCAATTAGGAAATTGAATTTTCCACCGAATAGTTCTGGTGAAAAATACACTGCCCGTTTTATCCCATCGGCAAAAAATAATCAATACAAAAAATCTGGGACGATAATGAAAAATTTATCGAGGGGATGCTCACGCGTAATCGATAGACCAGGAGTGAAATTATTCCGAGTCGGAATTTTATTGATTTGTTTTGATACATAGCGAAAGAACGTAAGCTCAAACATGTTTACTACGAAATTGTTGTTAGTTTTCTTTTGTTGATATCAATCACCACATTCTTGCAGGGATTTCATGATCCATTGTTTCGCAACATTAAACAGTTCGATACGAGGGGAACAAACCTTTCTGAGGTTTTTAAAAATATTAACGTAGTGTTCCTCACGTTAGTCATCTGAGTGGTTCGTGCTTAAATCTCTGTCGTGGTTGCAAATTTAGAGAGAACTTCTCAATCCTGAACATACATAGATGTGTTCCGTCACGCAGTGAACCTAATTTTTAATCAAACGTGTGAATCTATCATGCAGCGTTACCGATAATATCAAAGTGATTTTGACATGCAAATCTGTTTGGAAAACAGCTTGAACATTTATATTCCTCCTATTTTTTCCAACCCTTATTTTTTCCCGTTTACGTGGACCGAATGGATCAAGATACGAAAAGCTGTTTCATATTTGTTCTAGGTCATGGGTTCAAACCCAGTCTACATGAGTGTGGGCTCATGTGATTGAACGGTTTGGTCGTACGAACCATACCTAACGGTATCATACCCGTGCAAATTGTATACCATTCTTCCACTGTTTCGAGCGCATGCGGATCCTGATCCTACTGTCCCTACCTGATGAGTACAAACAGCGCGAAACCGGTCGTGGGGTGTGTGTGTGTGTGACGGAAATACATGCAACTGTACGTTTCTGTTTCATTAGAATTGTACGCTTTAGTTCGACGATAATGTGTGGCTTTCTGCTTCTTAACCATAAAGCGAAAATCAATAAAATCGATCGAAGCAATGAAATGACCATTTGATGCGGTACTCAATACTGAACCTCAAAGTTTGGTGCTGTATGGACAAGTGAGCAATGAACAAAAACGGCTAACAGACATCTACTATATATACACACGAAATCCTGGTTGGGTAAATGTGAAAATATACGCAACAAAAACGTTTATTCTAGCGATCTTTGTTGCTTTTTGAGTTACATGATAATTTATGGATTTCGACAAAAAACTATTCATCCGTCCTCTTTTTCGAACGCCATATACTACTTGATAATGAAATCTGACTTTAAACCAAAAACGATCCCGCTGTTATTTAAATGTTGCAAAAATATTCCAAACAGTCACCGGGGCTGCAAATGCACCGGTTGTGAGACTTGGCTTAGTTCCTGTTTGCAAATAAGGATTTATCATTGAATTCGCAAACGTCCATTCGTTAGGGAGATTCTGATCAACAGCCCATAAATAATTAGTCTGTTCGTGGAGTTATTGAAACCACAAAGTTGCCTTAATCTCTCTTCTTCACCCATGAAGCATCACTTCTTAGCACGATGAGGCGTACTGAATAAGTTGTTCGATTCGTCTATTGTGTTGGAATAGGATAACACTTGATTAAGCGAAGTTTTGAGAATATGTTGTTTATATCTGTGAATACTCATCCGTGCCAAGCCCATCGAACTATTCACAAAGTTGATCACGATGATCCATAATGGAAGCACTGGACTCGAGTTTCGTTCTTATTTGAGCTCATCAGCAGTGCATATCCTCCGCTTCGGGTGGGACTCGAATCCCCGACCATCGCAATTGTAGTCCCACGCCTTAACGACCTGGGCTATCGTCCACCGTTTGACCGGTCGCAATTAAGCTTTGATGAATCTTTCTCCAGACTGGCACATATGAGTAGCTTTGTTTGCCCGACTAGTTCAGAAGGAGCCAGCAACATCTGTTGTGGTCGCCCAACCGAACAGATCTCCGTGTCAGGTCTTCCCATCGGATACAGTGTAAGCTAACACTGATTAGATCCGATGGGCATTGTTGTTTAAGCACTTGCGCACTTTCATTACACACTTGTGCAATTCCATGGGGTCTACCCATACACGTGGACGGAATTAGAGAATTAATTAGCGATCAAGTCATTACCGATCGGAAAAAACGACGCATCTACTTAATCAAGAACAGCCTTGAAGCGAAGGTATACACCTGTAAAGCGTGTTGAAAAAATGCTCGCGTTCGGTATGCTTTGCAACATTTTGAAGTTCAACTGTCTAATTTACGCTCACATTGCTTTATTAAATTAAGAGTGTCGTTTCTAAGTTTGTCATAAAAGTAACGCGCGCACGCACATTTTTCTTTTTTTGATTTTTTTCACAGGACTCCTGAAATGTTAAAGAGAATCTGGGTGACCAATTTGCGTTTTTCTTCGCTCGACTCAAAATAATTTTCTCTACTCACAATGTTTCGGAGAAAGCATTCCAGGCATTGGAAGAAACACCGTGGAATAGCGGTGTTGATATTGTCTTTAGCTGTTTCCGTAATCTAAATCGGGGTCGTCTTCTCACCCAATCTACCAGCAATTTCTGTTTCACGGACAGACATGATGAACCATTACACACGTTGGACACCAATCTGCAATTAAAACTAGACGATTTCCTGAGAGCCAATCCAAATTATGCCCCGAACTATTTATAGTCTATCGTTACCAGAATTATTTTGATTTTGAAATTTCTCTACACACATATACACTTGTACCTATAGTTCAACTGCATGGTTATTGTAAAGTAATTGCTTTTTCAACCATAAAATCTCGAATCTTGAATCTTAAAACAAGTTAAAACTTAGTGACCGTTAGACATGTCTTCGGGGTATACTTAGCTTTTCCTAATTTCCAAAGACTCAATCGTGATAGCTGTCATCACCGAAGGGCCAACCCACTTCGGCCAAACAATGACCGCTTGCGCAAAACTCTCTCCAACTATGTATGTAACAGGCGAAACAGGGTTATATGCGGTACAATGAAAGGCAATCCGATACATGAGTTGGTCAATACCAGTTTTTGAGCGTCTATTTGTGATTTGAAATAAGTCACCTTTCAACGTTGATGAATGTGTTCTGCTCCTGTAATTGTTTTTCCATTCATTACCGAAATAGAAATAACCCGATTTGAATGAAGTAAGACTCGCTAGCTCTCACGATCTCTAACCAAGTATCGATACTGTTGTAAAGCTGTGAAATGCCTTGTTGACGAGTGTGAATCACGAGGTTTCGATGACGGACCGAGCAAAACACAAAAACAGGAAGCGGAGAGACGATCGACGGCAACAACCAGCCGCTCTCGAACGGTATGCAATTTGTCAAGGTCTGTGGTTGCCAGCATGCCGATTGATAAATCACAGCAAAGTCACAACATGCACAGACATGTCCATGGCAGTGTTGTGACAAGTAGATTTGCGTGCATAAGACAGGCATGTGCTCCATGTTTTGTCATCTCGTAATGAACGCGTTCATCAATTGGCTTTCTTTTGTGGTGTACCACTTGCGAGTGAACGTCATTAGCGTTGAAAAGGTTGACCTCAGGAATGAATTAGAATGAAATCGGTAAGTATATATGAAACACCCGGGGTGACTTGGGTAATGTTGGAATGAGTGCACGTGAGGCTTGTGCAGGTAACGTAGACCAGGAAACGCGATTTAGCCTTGATTAAACTGACCTAACCAAGACCTTCCTCAGCAATATGATTGCCACAAGGTCGTGACCCATCGGTCTCACAACAAAATATTTGGGTATTTCAGATCTTTATCCAAGTCCAGTTACCAAATGTTAAAACCTGAGTCGATATCTAAAGTACCATATTGCTCACTTCCCGAGGAACATATTTTCTTCAACGTTCCCCTTTGGTTGAAATTATTGTGGAGGTTCGAAGTACATTAGCGATGGGCGCTACTCAAGAGCTTTCGAATGGCATTAGAACATCTTCCTGCGACATAACACAAGAGCATGAAGTGCCGAAAAGAACGATGACGACAATTGCAATCTCAGGTTTCGGATTGATTTCATTCGAATGGTTTGAGCGACAGAATCTTCGGAAGTATGAGAACATGGATAACATCAGCCGCACTCGAACAATATGCAATTCGTCAATGTCGGTCAAAGAAGCCCTGTGTGGCGAGGGCTTGAAGTGTACCGTTTGCCACAAACTCAACAACAACAACTCAGTCCTCTCCGTGCCGGGTGCCACATGAGGCGAAGACAACTTCACGCCAGTGGTTCCGGTCTGCCGTTGCTTCCTTTGCCGTCTGCACCGTGAATACTTATGCATGTAGTTCGCGTTCCAACGTTCTGCGCCAAGTTTCCTTGGGCCGTCCCCTTTTTCGTTTACCTTGCGGACGCCAGTGAATGACACAAAGCCGACTAACAAATCAGATTGAAGTGACAACCGGGACAGACATGTTTCCCGATCAGTGTTTTGGTTGTTTGCTTTGCCTGTATAAGATTGGTGTGTGTTTCGCTATTTGTCTTGGGCGTAATAACCGCGTTCGACCAATCGGCTTCTCGCATGTAGGTGAACGCAATTAGCGGTCGACAGTCTGTCCTCAGGGATGAATCAAGACACAATGGATGAGCGTGCGTGCCACAAGAGGGGGAGCGATAAAACAGAACTGTGATAATTGGCCCGGTGTGTGCCATCTGCCACCCGTTGACCTGAAATGACCTGACGCAGTGCACAGAAATTTGAGTGCAATCGGTTAGAGCAGTTTTTGGGTAACGTTTCACTTCTGACACAGAAGCTTCGTCAGACCCACGGGTGATGTCAGGACAGGGAAAATGATTAAGTAGTAGTCAGCACCCCACCACTTGGTATGCGGCCAGTTGGAGAACCCAGTTAGGCCTAATGCAGAACATCTTAATGGATTAAACTCAAGTTTGGTTAGATGAACAAGGCCAACTAAGAATCCAGGGTTTCGAGGCTGAATAACACCTGTTAAGCCTAGTCGCGGATGGCATTTGGTTTCCGCACCTGCAGCTGTGCATATCCTCCGCCTCGGGTTGGATTCGAACCCCCGACCATCACCATTGTAGTCCCACTCCTTAACGACCTGGGCTACCGTCCACCGTCAGTGGTGGAGTGCTGACTGCTACTTAATCATGTTCCCTGTCCTGACTATCCCCCTTGGTCAGACAAAGCTTCTGTGTCAGAAGTGAAACGTTACCCAAAAACTACTCTCACCGATTTCACTCAAATTTCTTTGCATTATGAATACACAATCGGTCCCAAACTTAGTCCAATCGATTGCTGACCTGACGCAATCATTTCTGGTTTCTCTCTACCCGACTCGTTACATTATGACGACAAACTGAGGTTCGTCAAACCAATACTTTGCAGCAAGGTTACTCATGTCTTGTATGCTGCCAGTTAGAGAACCCAGTTAGGCCTAATGCAGAGCATCTTGATGGATTAAACTGAACAAGGCCAACTAAGAATCCAGGGTTTCGAGGCTGAATAACACCTGTTAAGCCCAGTCGCAGATGACATTTGGTTTCCGCACCTGCAAGTTTTTAACCATTGCACTTTTTAACTATTCGCAAAAACGAAGAGAAAAATGTAATTTGATTCAAGCTTCGTAACCGCCGAGAAAATTCGCACAGATACAAACCATATGACAAGCGTTGCACTTTTAATCCATCCAGCCCAGAGTATCGATGCTATCAGCTTGATCGAGTTTATTTTGTGTTTCTTTACCTTTTAAGGTCATCACATGAACTCGTGTCCATGAACCTGGTCCCATGTGATGATGCCTACCTGTCTGTGTTATTGTACTGCATGGGTTAGAGAAACGGGAAATGATTGTGAAGGTCATTTCAGGTGAAAAGTGGCAGGTGGTCAATTTATATTTGTGACTACTCATCCTTGCCAAGCCCATCGAACTATTCACGATGGTCCATAATGGAAGCACTGAACTCGAGTTTCGCTCTTATTTGAGCTCATCACCAGTACATATCCTCCGCTTCGGGTGGGATTCGAACCTCCGATCATCACTATTGTAGTCCCACGCCTTAACGACATGGGCTACCGTCCACCGTTTGACCAATCGCAATTAAGCGTTTATGAACTGTTCTGGTCAATTATCACAACATTTCGGTTTCATCGATCCAACAATAACCACGTGACTGCACATCCACGTGGTGCATGCACGCGCACATCGATTGGGTCACAAATGATCCCTGAGGTCAACCTATCCATCGAAAATCGCGTTCGCTCACAAATCCCAAAAACACAAAACAAGTCAATTGGCCAAAGGGGTTTATTACAAGGATTCCAGGATTGATGGTTAAAAAGTTAATATTTTACAACACCGCAGGATTCAGTTATGAATGAAAATGTAAAAAATATAATAGTAGGAATAGAGTATATCAAATGTAAGGCGCACGAATGATGTTCTTTTGCATGTACAAGTCCTATTTCGCTTTAAACATCGCCAGGCAAGGAGATTACACCACATGTTGGGGTAGGGAATTCCAAAGAACAAATGACGCCGACAATCAAAACGGGAACTTGGGACGTAAATGGATAAGGTATGTCCGCGTATCACTTTCCCATCACACACATCACCACCTCCTTCTGGCAACTCCCTGCTGCCTTGCAGGTCGCACTTGGTTGTGCAAATGCTAGAAAAGCTGACTCGAACAAACGCCCAGTGGTGCTGGGAACGCCGCTTTGTATCCAAATCCCCAAGAGCCTTCATTGAAGCCGACTCATCCTCCAGGAGGAGATAGTCGCACAAAAGTAAAGTAAGTCAAGCAAGTGTCTTAGTGTGATTCAATTCAATTCATTTTTAATGGTCTAGAAAGCATATAGCTTAACAAAAACCACAGAATAATATGGGAATTACGAATAACATGGGTTGAAAAACGGGATTTGTTTGCTTACTGAGCAGTTCAGGAATCAATTAAAAATCCATAGAACAGAAACTGGTTTCAAAGTTCAAAGCTTTTATGGTGTAAAATATATAGGTTCAAAGTTTGGATTGGTCGACATGAAATTGTGCAAATTCGATTGGAATATGTCCAAGTTTGGTGAATGTGCAACATTACAAGGTAGGGAGTTCCTGTAAGCAGATTCATTCATTCAGTCCTCTCCGTGCCGGGTGGCACATGAGGCGAAGACAACTTCACGCCAGTGGTTCCGGTCTGTCGCTGCTTCCGTTGCCTTCTGCACCGTGAATCCTTGTGCATGTAGTTCGCGTTCCAACGTTCTGCGCCAAGTTTCCTTGGGCCGTCCCTTTTTCGTTTACCTTGCGGATGCCAGTGCATGGCTACCTTCGTATGCGAACTGGGATCCATCCTGCAGACATGACCGAACCACGGAGCTGTTGTCATCGTTTCCGTAGCAATGTAGGTTTTACGGGATAGGGTTGCTAGCCCTAAGCCCAACCCTCCTCCTTTCTCAGACGGGCTTGGGACCGTCCTTGGCGGAGTTATGTAAAGCATTATATACGTACAGATAAAAATACCTCGACAGTTCGTCGCACGAGGCGAGAATAAGTACTGTATAGTCGTGACTCCGGTTGGTTCTGGGTGGTAGTCGTGTGAATAGTTTATTTAGGGGATGGTTGAGGGTATGCAGTATATTGAACATAAGAATCAAATCACCTCTGAAACGGCGGTAACGAGAGTCGAATAGATTGAGGCTTGCAATACGATCTTCGTAATGTTTGCGCTTTAAACCGCGTACGAGCTTGGTGGTCCGATGATATATTCTTGCAAGAGGCTGATGTCCTTGTGTAGCCAGGGTTACCAAGCCTGAATCGCATACTCCATGGTTGGCCTCAAGTACGTATAATTATTCGATGAACGGTTTGCTTCGTGAAACTCCCGAACACGCGTTTTAGCAGTAGCAGTACTCGTGACGTCTTTTCATAGACAGCTGTGGCGTTATGTGACGGTTTCAATGTGCTGCTCACCCACACACCCAAGTCCTTCTCCTTGTCAGTGCTTTCAAGAATATGGGAACCAAGGGTTAGGAGAACTCGAAATGTCTTCCAACAGTCAATACCTTGCATTTTCTGACATTGAAGGGTAGTTCATTTCTAACTGACCAGTCTTGTAAGGCATCGAGGTCCAACTGAAGCTGTCTGCAATCCTCAGTTGTGCGTACTTGTGTCCACAGCTTGATGTCATCCGCAAATAACAGGATTTTGCAGCGAACAAGTTTAGGTAGGTCGTTGACATACATCAGGAAAAGAATTGGTCCAAGCACTGATCCCTGCGGCACCCCACTCGTTACTGCAATAGGTCGTGACAAAGCACCATCAAACCTTACTCGAATGACACGGTCGCGGAGATAATCCTCAAACCAGGCTAGTAATGAACCCTTGATTCCACATAGCTCCATCTTTTGTAGTAACAGACTGTGGTTGACACGATCGAATGCTTTTGACATATCAAGATAACAAGCGTGTACTGTGAGACCTTTGTCTACAGCTTGTGTCCAGTCATCGAGGGCGAGCAGAAGGTTTGAAATGCAAGAATGTCTTTTTCTGAAGCCGTGTTGTTTGACTGTGAGCAAGCAATTGTCTTTCAGATGCTTTGTGACGCTGTTTGCTACGAGGCGCTCCATCACTTTAGAGATCACCGGTATAGTGTTACGGGTCGATAACTAGATACTTCGGAACGGTTTCCTTCTTTGTGGATGGGGGTAATGATGCAATTTTTTCAATCACAGGGAACGAAACTTTGGGTTAAAGACAGGTTAAACAAGTGGGTGAGAGGCGTACACAAAGTATAAGCACAGTTTTTAGGAATCAACGGGGTAATTTCGTCAGCTCCGGGAGATTTTCTCGTGTTGAGATTTCCTTGGGTAGACATAATTCTATAGGTCAGAATTATATCTTTGGGTAAAGTTACATAGACCCAAACGTCGCAACCTTTCGGTGTATGGAACATTGCGAAGAATCATTACGAACTTTGTTGCTCTGTGATAGATTTTATCAAACAGAGCAATATCTTTTCGCAGCCAAGGAGCCCAGACTTCTACCGCATATTTCTCGTAGGGCGAATGTAGACGTTCATTAACCTCGGTAACGTTACCAGAGAGAATCTTCCAAATATTCTTCGAAAGATACCTAACAATCTACTGGCCCGTCGATATATTATCTCAAAGTGAACCGTGCTCTTCAGGTTTCTACTAATCCATATTCCAAGATCTTTTTCCTACGAGCTTCATGTCAAGTTTTCAGTTCCCAATCGACACATCCAATTAACATTCTTCCCAAGGTAGAGCATCAAACGTTTCGGTATCTTGAACGTTATTCATTCATGGCCGCCTCATTTGACACGCTGTCCAAATCCATTTGCAGTTTCTGACAGTCGCTTGATTGCGTAACATACTAAAATGTTGCCAAGAAGTATAAGTATTGTTGGCTTTAGGCTGCATCCAAGCTGATCGCTTCAGCGTTATCCACTTTTTGTTCTGCTGCGGACAACAAAATGAAGTTCATGTTCGGATGTTTAGGAACGATCTGCGAGATTTCGTCAAACTTCGGCTTCAAAAAATCTATAAGTTCGTTTCATTGCGAGTCAGGTCTTATGTGGTCCGTCTGTCTATGCTGAATCTGCACGAGCTATTTACTCAGGGCAAATTTATCTACCCGGTGAATCACCCCATTCAGAGCAAGCGATTGCTGAGTACTGCAAACTTGGTCGAACATAAGCACAGAATGGTCCTAAGACCAAGCGGAGCTTGGAATCCGATCGCTTCGACACATTGTTCTTCCGATGTTAACACCAATTCAGTACCGATGGACCACTTTTCTGAGTGGTCTGAACATGGTTGCATAAAGAGACTGAATCTAGTACCTCTTCAAATCGGTATTCTAGCGTTTGTGGAATGGCAACTAGATCGATTAGTGTTCGGTCAACTTCGTCATCGGAGGATTGATGGAATCCATCTCAAACACAACCCTTTTTTGGCCTGAGTATATATACCAGGTTCAGGATCCATATGCCTCGAAACAAGGGATAAATGGCAAACATGTTTGAAATTATAAGCTGCTGTTGGATAAGACTGCCACGGCCAAAGTTTTCAATTACATGCGTTCACACAGGTTGATTAAGACCACGGGCTCGAACAAACCATCAATATATACACACACCACGACCGGTTTTATGCTGTTTGCACTCATTTGGTGAAGGCAGTACGATCAACACCCTCCTGTCTGAAATTGGTGAACAAAGCCTTAACCTGGAAGCCCGATTGGATAAGGTCGTTCCATCGCATGAACCCACACATATGGATGCGCTTAAACCATAGATTGAGAAATGTATCTTTGTGTATATATCTATTTATCTTTCGATATAATGATTTTTGTTTAAATTCGGATTTTATTGATAAGTAGTAAATGACGTTCGAAAAGCAGATTTCGTAGTTGTTGTCACTTATCAGGTATGCGTATCCGTGACCTGAACGCCATTCTGACTTTTGCTATACCCAATTATTTGCAAAGTCGACGATAAATCCTCATTTGTATATTGAAATTAATCTTCATGTTGGAACTAAACTAAGTCCCACAGTCGGTATAATACAACACCAGTGACTGTTCGGAATATTTTGGCAACATTCCAATAATAGCACGATGGATTCAATTCAATTCAATGGTCTATAAACCATATAGCTTTACAGTCACATTTTGCAAATAGGTATTATATTGATTTCTATCTACTTTTTAGATTTTCGCTTTATCCGTGTTCGCATGCTCTTTCCTACCTTTCTTCTTTTCGTTTATTCTTCCCACTCACCCCGCAACGATTTTGTCTCGATTCATCTATTGCTCGTCAAAACCCAACAGTTCAGGAACGTAAAATACTTCATCCGGTTTACCTCAAGGCATTGCTGTCAAATGAATCTTGCTGGTGAACAACTCAGCACAAATTAATCTCCCTGTGTATATTTTTCTATTCATAATTCTTCATAATTATTTTCAGTTTTATGAAACAATAACTCAAACCTGAAATTTTGCAACAAACCATTTTACAATCCCTCCTCTTCTTCAACTGTTTGCAGTCGTCATGACCTAAGGTCCAATGAGCTTACCGTCAGGAAATTGTCATTTTGCAACAATGTCCAAAAAAACGAATCACAGCATTCCATTTGCTGCATGTGATGCAATCTCAGCGCTGCCACCGTTGTCTGAGTTTCGTAACCAAACATTCCATTCGACCGGGAGCGGATGGATGCATGGTCTGGAAATCCAGGCCCTAGCCGCGGGTGCTGGATATCCAGGGTTGTGCGAGAAATTGGACAATCAAGTGTGTGCTTTTGGCTGGAAGTTTACGCGCTCCGTTCGAATGACCAAACAGACTCTTGGATTGAACCAAGTTGCGATTGAAACGTGACAGGGGTAGATATTGTGGAGACTATTGATTTTTATAAGGAAGAAAAACGTTTTTTTATCAAATCAGTGTGTTCGTTGATTGATGAACGGTGAGTGCACGATGTGAATAAGGTAAAATCTACCATTCACACACTACAGGGCCAGCTGAATGTAATCGTTATATCACCAAGAACGAGAGAAATCGATCATAAACTGGTTGTGGAGAGTGTGAGCAACGCTAGGTATTACACACTAACCGATTAAAGGCACTGGTAATCTATACTCACCTATGCTCCTTTTCTCCTAGAATTAATATGGACCTACGAGTATGCTAGAGAGTGTGCTCGGTTGAATATAAGCTTACCCGTGCAAGGGCTAACGAAGAATCCTGTTTTCATCCTGGTCATCATGTCTCTACCAAATGATTGCAAACAGGACGAAAGCGGTCGTTGGTTGTATGTGTGATGAAAATGGCATGCAACTTTGGGTCTTCTTTTTTCGTCGATGAGATCTTTCATTGTGAATCTGAGTTGATTCCTTGGTTCAAGAATTCATCTTACTATGTTCTAGTTCTATAATCGAGGCCGCTCGACTTTAAAAAAGTAAAGTCTCCTTTGGTATAGGTGATACTGCCAAGATAGCAGGAGCTTTCCACGTTATTTAGCGCATTGTAAACCTGAATGATGGAACCGCTTTCTACAGCCTAAATATTCGTATATTTTGTTGCCCGCGGAGGTCTTTGCCTGGTCATTTCCTGCATCTGCTCGTGCGAGTGTGAATACAGAGCCATGGTCAAAAAAGCTTAGTTGCATGCATTTACATCATACACACACAATCCACGACCGGTTTCGTGCTGTTTGCACTCATCAGGTCATCGGTCATTATTAACACTCGATTTAATGCCATTTCTAAAGTATGTTTCACAATTCGTGTTCAACGTGCTTGACCAAGAGATTGCATTTCTCATGATGGCACAGAGTACACGTCTCGTAGAAATAGTTGTATTGCTCCAAACGAGCAGACGTTCAGATACTGACCGGACCCCAAACAGGAATTACTATGTAGCAGGTACATAATACTCATTTGCATGCATTTACATCCCGCACACACATTCCACGACCGGTTTCGCGCTACTTGTTTAGCAGGTAAATATTTTCTAGAACCGTAATATTGTCGGTAAAAAAACGTTTGCAAGAAAGATATGAACGCTTTTGACATTGACTGTACTAGCTACTTCTGGATCGCTTATATCAGAGAGATTCTAAGCTGGTCATTGGACTCGAAAATACGCCCTTCGCCGGGTGACTCAGACGACTGGAGCTGAGGACACTTACACAAAGAAGAATGCGAGGTGATCTCATCCTCGCATACAAAGTACTTAATAATGTTTCCCACACCCTGGACATATTATTCCACCTAAGAACTTCCAGCAACAGCGCGGTCATGGTTGCAAGTTGGAAATACCACATTCCAAACGGAACTGCCGCAGGTATTTTTATTTGGTACGTGTGTGCTTTGCTTGGAATTCCTACCTGCTGATTTGGTAAGCTCAAACAGTTTATCTATATCAAATCAAAACTTGACGATTATATGAGAGCTAATCCCAATTTTGCCACAAACTATAATAAACTATCATCGTTCCAATGATTTTGATTTATCTACATATATATACATTTGTACCTATAGTGCCCTCTATGGTTATTGTAAAGTTAATTGCTTTTTCAACCATAAATCGTGAATCTTGAATCTAGCCAGTAACAAATTGCTCTTGACTTCGGAGGCGATGTGTAGAGTGTTATTTACAAGCTGCGCGAGAACAGATACTGCTCTGATCGACCGACTACTGCCTGTCGCGTTGAGCGCTGCAGTGAGGTTGTTACCATAGAATCGGACTGTTTAGTAATTCTAAACGCTGTGGTGCATGACATCATCATACATCCACGGTGGGCATGGACCGACGGAGAATAACAATATAATTTGTGGTTCAAGAAAGATGAACCGTATAAATTTCTTCCCATCTCAAGTCTAGATTCAAGATATATGGTGAAAAAAGCAAATGGCTTCACAATACCATCGGGTATACGTATAAAAGTTATACAAATCGTACTTTAAGGTTTAAGTCCATGTGCTTCAAAAGAGGAGCAAAAGTGATTTTAGTTGTGACATGGAGAGAGGAAATTTCGATCGAAAAATTTATGTTTGAGTAATTTGTTTTCCAGGTGTGAGTGAGTAAGAAGTAATAAGGGATTTCAGTACACCAGGATCAACACAGTATTTTGTTCCACAAACACTGCGCATTAGTGTATACACAATTAATACTGGTTTTGTTATGTAACGATGATGCATGGATGGTGTCTATTAGTCCAACTCCCTTAGAGCCGGAAATTTGTGGTTATTTGAACCGGCTTCTGAGTTTGAGTTTTCAGTATCTTTGCAGTGAGCATCATAGGATTTGGTCCATCTCCTTTGTAATTGGATGACCGGGGAATCCTGGAAGTACTCGCAACGAACAATCGCGCGCTGCTCTAGTTTCTGCGATGTAAAGCCACTATTTGCAGTCGTGTTATTGCTGTTTAACAGCCTTCATCGTATTGGCATCCTCTGTAACGTCTAGAAGGATTAGAATGCGCTCGTTGCTCTTCTTACGAATATCGAGACGTCCTTTTCTTTCCCACCAGGTTATGTCGACGCAGATACGAGTATCGCACTCGGGAAACTCACGTAGCAAGTAAGAATTTAAAAGAACAGTTTCCATATCCTTCTCACTGTTTACTGTTATTTGCAGTAGACGTGGTTCACCGAAATTTTGGGAGCTTGGGTGACGAACCAAACGGGTAGCTACTGTCGGTCTGATGCTTTCCGAACTCACCATCGTACAGGGGTTGGACCATTGCGCTAGGTAGTGTCTCCGTCTATTAGCAAAAAGCGTCTCACCGGATTCCTGCAAGTTGGTAAAGATTACACTGAAATTTTTGCGAACATTTGCGCTGTTACCTTCGTATTTGAATCCGATGGTTTCAGCTGAACATTCAGATGAGCGGACGGCTTGGTCTGCGTAACCTTTTTAATGTCATAGGAGTTTAAGTTAAGCATGCCATTGACAGTCGGTTTTATAAAGGTTGGGCATTGATGAAGAGAACTTTCCGCAAGACACACCGGCAGATTTATAACAGTTGAGTGTTTTCGTGTAATGATCTGCACAGATGTATATGTTGTTTGGTTGGCATTACAGACTATATTTTCCGCTGTAACTAGAGTTTCAAATGATGCCTTTAATGTGTGCATGCTGTGCGCTAAGCGCAGCATGCGATCATTCAGGTTGCATTGCTGGACACTTGTTGAAACAGGCAAACCCACGTTTGGTCTTGTTCGACGCTGTTTGCAGACGTAGCATACGCTAGGAATGTTTTCATCATTTAGGATCAATATCGCCTCAGCGGTCAATGAGTTGACACGTGTTTGAGCGGTTGCGGCACGTGACAGACTTGACCTTACCATTAACCACTTTCTTACAGACGACACATGTTTCGCGAGCAGCAGATTGTTTCATTCTAACGGGGTCAACCAAAAGTACATACAACCTAGGCGGTCAAAAATTGTGCATACGACCGGATTTGGTCGGTAGATTTTACACGAAGTGACGAGGTCTAAGTGTATTTCGTCATCAGATTTAGCCGCGAATTTGCCAGTCTCCATTTGAGAATTTTGCTATGAAATTGACTGCACTTTGTGTATTCCCCCGAGTAGTTCCCGGCAGTGGGTAAACCTGACAGCAGAAACACGGAAGCGAAATCAATGCACGAACGAAGAGCACAAAATCCACTATTGAGACACACAAAGAACGACAAGTCGTAGAAAATATCCAAAAAATCACACTGATCGGATAGAAAGTATGAAAGTTATATCCAAATGTGTCGGAGCTAAAAAACAATCCAACCGCACGTCAGTTCACTTTATCGTAGTAGAATGATCAAGTGCTACTGTCTGATGATCAAGTACTCGTTACTTGTATGTATTTCATCATGCGGTTGCTCGGTGAACCCAACTAACCTGAACACCAGATAGCGGAATTCTGTGGCGTGTCAGTTGACATTTACGAGTGAAATTCGATCCGGACACACTCACGATAAACCCGAGTCGATTGGTGGTACACCTCAACCCAGTGTGTGAATCATTGATTGGATAAAACAAGTACGGACTCAAGAATTCGAGGGTATCTGGCCAAAATTCGAACGTTTTGTCAACATCACATGATTACAATAGGAATGAAAATGTGAAAAATAGTTCCTAACGAGTGACGTATATCAAATATACGGATCACGAATAAGGTTCGACGGCTTATACAAGTCCAATTTCACTATAAATGTCGCCATACTACGAGAAAGACCACCACATGTTGAGGTAAAAAATGGCGCCGACAACCAATACGTGATCTACCGGGATAGGGTAAGTTGATGTGTACCTTCTCATCACTCTTTTGGAACAAGTGTCTGTGTGTGTATTTCGGTATACAAAATCTTATCGGTAAGAATCGGTAATATCATGCCATGTCCGCATTCGGGTAGTGTCTCATAGACCCAGGCGTTGCAATCTTTCATTGTATGGAACATTACGAATAGCTATTACTAAAGTTGCCGGTCTTTTATAATTTTTTAACAAAAGGGTCATATCTTTCTGCGGTCAAAGGATCCAGATCTCTACCGCATACTACATTGCTTGACTAAACTAGACGTTCAGTATCCTTATTAACATTACCCGACAGAATCTTTCAAATATTCGTCGAAAGATACAAAAGAATCCGCTGGCTTTTGATATACATACTTTGAGTGGATTGTGGTATACAGATTTCCGTTAAACCATATTACAAGATCATTTTCCACGGAGCTAAACGTATAACTTTCTGCTACCAATCAATAATTCCAAGGAACATCCTTACCGAGGTGGAGCTTCTTGCTTTCTGTGTGTTCTATGGCTTATCATTCGCCGCTACCCAAGGTGATTCGTGAAACGAAGTGCAATGCTAATAACAGGGATGTACTAGATTAACACAGCCATCCAAAACGCGATAGATTGACTGAATTGAAGCGTTAAAACACTAACAACGGGTATACTCCAAAGCTCGTAAACTTCCAGCGAGGTATTAGAAAATGTTTGATACGGATTGGGAAGTTTGAATTGAATAAATTAAAGCAGCGTTTGTCGATGTTTTGCATCTGACGCAAAAGGTTCGTTAAACCGAGGGTGTCAATAGAAACAGAAACCAGGTTAAAATAGTAATCATCTGAGCAATCCTAAGCTAGCTAAAACGTTTAAAGAGTATGGTAGGTGCAGAGATACTTGAGATAGACAAACGCTAGCAAAACCGAAGGTTGTCATACCCAGGAATGGCAGCGGGGATAAGATCCCACTGTCAATAAAATGCTCCGATATGGCGCGCGTCTCGAATAGCCTCTGACAACCAAGTCCAGCATCTGGGCTGCACCAGTGGCTCCATGGGCCCGGTGGAACTGCTTCTACCAACAGAAGAAGTGGCGAGGGCGAGTGACTGGCGGCTGAAAACCAGTTTGCTTCGGGCAGATGGAGCTCGTTAGCCTGGGAGGGCATTTCACCTAAGGGAAGGAAAACCCTGATTTAAAACCTCCGCTGTCTTGTAGGATACCAGATCGCGGGAAAGTCTTCGGGAGAAAACCTTGGGAAATATCTGGAGCAGTCTCTTAGACGGTTAGTTGGTGCACACCACTTCTTTCTGGCAACTCCCTGCTGCCTTGCAGGTCGCACTTAGTTGTGCAAAGGCTAGAGAAGCTGACTCGAACAAACGCCGAGTGGTGCTGGGGACGCGGCTTTGTACCCAAATTCCGAAGACTCTGCTTTGAAGCCGACTCATCCTCTAGGATGAAATAGCCGCACAAAAGTAAAACCAATTGGCACGCCTTCCTACATGCGGTGTAATCCTTCCATTTTTGAGCACTCCTTCCAGCCGGGGACTCTGCCGTTATGGGCCAGCACAGGATTGGTCCGTTAAATGTATGTTAAAACCGATCTATGTGTTTGTAATTACATCCGTGGGCAGGACGAAGTTTCTTTGTTAGAAACGTAAAGGGTACAAAAATACTGCTCTCCTTTTTCATTCTAAACTTTCTTTTGTATTTACTTCGGTTAACACGTTTAGTGCGAAACGACTCACATGTGGGTCGTAAATTTTATTGCGTCAGCGTGTAGAACATGTCGAGAAACACACACACCACCCCCCTCTTTCTCAATGGGCACTGCGTCTATAGCGAGCCAAACATCATCGCACCAGCGAAAAGTCGGCAGTTTCCGACATCGCATTCAACGTGTTAATGAACACGTCTTCTTGTTTACCTGCTGTATGCTTTCTCGATTTCGGTTACCGACTGGACACTTGCGGTAAGAAACATTAGAGAAAGAGTTATGGAAGTATTGTACTAAAAATAAATTTTGAGCACTTGCTATGGAGATATATTATAACAGAAGCCACTCGAGACCAGAAGTTAAATTCGTTTTCTTTTTTTTTGAATTCAATATCAATCAATGAATTTGATCGATTGTTCTTAAACGAATTCATGAAAATTGAAAAAGCAGGCAAACTAAACCTCTGTGTGTTTCATACCACACCACACGTGAAAGCTGACGTGACACAAGCAACGTGTTATCGATTCCATATTCGTCGTCATCAATCACTAAAAATAACGCGTCGATTTCTACACAAAACTTATTGCAAATTAGATGAACGCGAATGAATTCCTTTTCATGTATTTTTCATCAATAAACAGACAGCAGGTTAAAAACCAGTTACCACGACAGGCACCCTCAATGTGTATTTATCAATTTATCGGTTCCCATGGAGTAGGATACATTCGGCGTACGACGTGGAAACCGGTAAAGCGAATGAATATGTTTTCCACCAAGCTTGTCCGGGATGCTATCGAGCTATGTGAAACTGTCCATCTCTTCCAGAGAAATAGCCTTGGACGGTGATGGGTGTCGTGTTGGATGCGTCGGCCTTGAACACCTTGCTCTTCCCTCTGTTGATGTTGAGGCTAAGTCTATCTAAATTAACCGCAACGCTGCTAGTCTTGTCTTGAATCTGTTGTTGGGTATGGGAGAGAAGAGCCAGATCGCGGGCGAAGTCAAGGTCGTCCAAAGTGTCAACTGGATGCCGTTCCGCTTCTGGTCTGTCGATATCTTCAGGGTCCAGTCTATGGCCAGCAGCAACAGGAACAGGGAGAGTAAACGGCCTTGCCGCACAACGTTTCTCGCTTCAAAGGTGTCAGTGAGTTGTCTGACTTGCACTATTTTGACCTCAGATATTATTCGATATAACTTTCATAGTTTTCATCCGATCGGTTTGATTTTTGGATGTCTATGTGAAAGTTTGCAACGGCGGATCTACTCATACAAGAATCATTCATCTGTGACGTGTAGTTCTTTGTGTGCGTCACCCGTGGATTTTCTACAGTTCGTTCGTTTATTTGAATCGCTTTTGTGTTTTTGCTGTTAGATCAACCCATCGGTGTTTACCACTGTCGGGAACTACTTGGAGAAATACTCAACGTGAAATCAATTCCACACCAATATTCTCAACGGGAGACTGGCAAATTCGAGGTTAAATCGGGTGACGAAATATTCCTACAACTCGTCACTTTCCGTCAACCCCACACAATACCGCACAAACGAACCCCAGCCGTATCGATTTTTGTGCTCTGAGTTGTACTTTTGGTTGGCCCCGTTAACATGATACATGATTCGCAAATCGTGCGTCGTCTGCATGAAAGTTGTCAGTGGTAAGGTCAAATCTGTCACGTGTCGCAACTGTTCCCACACGTGTCACGCAAAATGTGACAAATCATTGACCCGGAGGTGTTATCGATCCTGAATTATGAAAACTTGTCTGATGTATTCTACGTGTGCAATAATTGTCGAACTAAACCAAACGCAGATTTAGCTGCTCGAACAAGTGTTGTTGGGTGATCGGATGCTGAGATTAGAGCTCCTCGTGCAAACGGTGAAGGCATCGGTAGAGACTCTGGTCACGGCTCACAATTCACAGTTTGCCCGTATAGGTTTCGATAAATCGGAAACCACTGATGGTAATACCAGTCAGATAAACGCTGAATCCTCGCAGATCATTCAACACGAAGTTTTAATTGTTGCAAATGTGCCGGAGAGTCTTGAAGAGCGTTCTTTTCATCAAGACGCCACCTTTACAAATGCGACTGTTAAAGGCCTGTGTGCCCAAAACATCCCTGGTCCGCAAAAAGTTACGGAGCCAAAGCCACCTGCTCATCTGAAGGTTCAGCGAAAACCCTCAAAACCAAAAGTCATGGTGCAAAATACACCCAAAGTGGACACGATAGGTATTAGATCTAAGGTAGTTGAAACGTCCAGCAACCAGCTAAAGCGACAGGTACACAGTGTACATTCGCTCCATGGACTAAACGTGATTTGCACCAACGTAAAGAAAACAAGTGCCACCTTACGAAGGGACAGGCTAAAGCACGCTAAAGAAGAATGGAAAAGATTGTGCAGCAGCATGGACCTGGAGCCCGTTGAACCACTATCATTGATACGACTGAATCGTAAACCTACTTCCGCAAATCTGGACCAGCCAAGACTGCTTAAAATCACGGTCAACTCTGAAAGGGATCTAGACAGCATCTTACTAGCCGCTTGTCTCCTGTGTATGGAGCGTTTAGAGACGACTGTAATGATCTTCACTGAAGTGCCCTGTTGGGAAATGGCCCGGAACTCCCAGCAGCAGGACCAAACGAAGCAGA